>JARWLC010000010.1:9347500-9467500 GCA_033318265.1 Phyllotis vaccarum
CAAGGCTATTTCCCTTTCTGTTTTATCGATTTCAGTATATCTGGATTTATGTTGAGGTCTCTGATCCACTTGAACTTGAGTTTTGTGCAGGTTGATAGATGTGGATCTATTTGCACTCTTCTACATGCCAGCTTCCAGTTGGACCAGCATCATTTGTAGAAGATACTTTCTTTTTTCCAGTGTATCTGGTGCTTTTATTGTCCTTGCTGAGATGGGGAAAAAAAACAAACCATAAACTTATTAAATGGGTGATACATGTGAGTAGGGTTACATCTTGGGAAAAACTAGGAATTCCTCTGACTAGTTTATGAAATTGTGTAGGTCTGTTATTTCCTCACCCTCATTTCCATCTCCAGTACAGTGCTCACTTGGTGTACATGTTTTCTAAATTTTATCATTGTGTGGCTACTGTGTGACAACGCTTTATCTGGAGAGACACAACACAAGTCTACTTGCTCCAAATAGGGAAACCATAACAGGCCAAAGTGTAACTTGGTGACCCAGTATGTATTATTGAGGTTACTTACAGGAGCAGAAATGACTCAAAGATAACTACATCACCAGAACCCACCAGCCCACAAAAGCTGAACATCTGGAACATACTGCACAGCCTGCAGGAAAACTGAAAAGGAAGAAGTGTCCCTTTTAAATGACGTAGTTGGTCTAAACCTCTTCAAGACAGCTGGGCTGTCTCAGAGTCTTCTTCACAGCTTGATTTGTCTGAGAATGACTTCTACTAGTTTTTGTTTACATATGGGGGGGGGGGGTGCTGGTGAATCTAGTCAGTTTCAGGGTCTTCCTGAAGCTATTTTGAGTTGTTTACCTTCTGTCTTAAGGAGCTTCCTATAGACAGAAATGTTTCAATCTTTGAGGAATGAGGAAATGGGTACACAACCAGGACATACAAAGATAAATGTGGCAAGGGGGCATGCCCTATCCCTATAGAAGCTTTCTCTTAAACTGGTTTGGGCAGAACTGTGTCAGCGAAGACTCGGGAGTCTGGACTGTTGACTGTTCTCTGTTGACTTCAAATGTTTACATGGAATCTGTAGTATTAGGGACAGGGCTCTACTCAGATTAGGACAAGTGTTTTGAGGCTGTCTTGTGAAAGTTAATCCAAAACCTCTGTCTGTCTGTCTGTCTGTCTGTCTGTCTGTCTGTCTCTCTCTCTCTCTCTCTCTCTCTCTCTCTCTCTCTCTCTCTCTCTCTCTCTCTCTCTCTGTGTGTGTGTGTGTGTTATGCATGTGTGTATCATGGTTCCCAGAAATAGTCTTTTGAACTTCTACTGACTCCTAGCGGGAAGGGGCACTGGTGTCAGGAGGCACACAGCTGTCTTAGCCTGTTCAAAGCTTGGTGGACCTTTTGATGCAAATCTAGCATGGTACCCTGGTTATCACATTATCCAGATGATACACAACTTGAGTGAGGTGTGCTAGGAAAGTCTGCCAGATTTTCCAGGGGACCAAAAAGAGTTCTTCTTAGTTTATATTTATTTTTGCTATATCATTTATGCTTATAGGCACAGCTGTTATAGAACTTTCAAAATAATTTTGTCAGGTATCATATACCCTTTACCAGGCTGTATTATCTCAAGAATTTTACATCTGAGTCTAGCCCTTGCAACTGTTATGGATTCATTTCCTATTCTTCTTCTTTTGGCACACCTATCCACCATTGAGAAAACACTCCCAGGTTAGCATGATGTCGTCTACATAAAAATAACAACAACAAACCTGTCTATAGACTTTAGAAGCAAGACCCTAGGTCATCACCCTATTACAAATCATGGTAACAGGAAGGACACTTTGGAGAAGATTTCTGAAGACCCACTGACAGTTTCAAGTGAATGCAAATCAGCTTTGGGATCCAGCAGCTAAGACAATATGAAAAGGCACATTAGCAAGGACTGATATAGCATGAAAAAAACCTCGACTACCTTAGTCAGCTGTTCAGTCAAAAGAGCAATGTTGGGCACAAAGGCACAAGTGAGGGGTACTTTATGTAGCTCTATAATCAATCCACTGTCATTCTTCAGGAGCCATCTGACTTCTTCAGCTCCTGGGCTTTTGAAAGGGTTTGGACTATTCAGACTCAGTGAATAATCTCTACTGTTTTTGATTCCTTGATAGTTTATATAGTTATGTCATGGTCCCGAGGCACTTTAAACTGTAATATTCTCCACCTTACTGGAGATAGGCTTAATAAGGTTTCCTTCTTATGTTGTTTTTGTTTTATTTTTTTGTCTGTTTTGTTTTTAGAGACAGAGTCTCTCTCTGTAGTCCTGGCTGTTCTGGAACTCACTCTGTAGACCAGGCTGGCCTCCAATTCAGAGATCTGCCCTTGCCTCCTGTGTACTGGTATTAAAGTCATGTGCCACCACTGCCCAGCTTAGGCTTCCCGTTTTCTGTCACCCCTGAAGTGATTGCCTTTACAGTTTGCACTATCAGAGCATCGGTGGTAGAGGGCCTCAGCAACACACCCACCTCCAGAGCATTCTCCTGTAGTGAAGAAATGCACTGCCTATAATCATTGGTGGAATAATTGCCCTCCTTAAAGTGAGGTTGGCCTTTTTTCCTACCCTATTTTATCCATATGTGTATCTACTTATCCTTTGCCCCTGGTGCTATCTGGGGGTTATCATGAATAATATGCTCTCTGTTCCAATATCCATGAAAGCCCAAGTACTTTGCACATTCACAACACATCAATAAATCTGAAAATTAACATAAAGCCTCTGGGTGTATGGACCTCACTTGTAGGCAACCTTGGCTGGTCTGGCAGAAAAGAGGTTTGGGCAGTGGAATATCTCCTCACTCCATAGCAGTGTGATCTGGAAATCTCTTGTCTTCATCCCTCCATCTTCACTCATTTGGTGAATGGCTACTCAGGCTTTAACTCCTACCAAAGACTCAAAAATGTACCATTTGTCTTTTTATTACTTTTTTCGACTAGGAATTGAAGTTTAATACAAATATACATAATTCCCTAATGAAATCTGAAAATTTTCTAACTAATAATTTTCCTAAAGAGGGTAGAGAACATATAGTTTAGTGGTATTATGTATATGTTCAATTTTTACTAATAAATATATGCTCCAACTTTCTCATCTGTAGGATGTTAAAAAAATCTTACTCATAACCTTTTCTTAAGGATTATTATCAAGTTTCCTTGGGTTAGTGATTGGTTACCACCCACATTATTTAAAGGGCAGCTACTGATATTATTGAAATACTATTAGGAAATTAAGGCCTACCTAGCTGTGCATAGAAGGCTACAGCATACAAGAAACATATGAAACTGTTTCTTGTTTCATGTTTGACAAAATCACTGGGTTGACAAAATCTTTTTGTGAAGGGCCATATACTGCATTAAATATCTTAGCTTATACCTTATGAATAACTATTCATGTTAACATCTAAATAGCTCTTGTTTGTACTTCATATGTTAAAATCCAATAGCACATGGGTCCATACAAAACCAGCGTTGACTGTGCCCTACTTTGCCAACCTGAGATACTTTAATTTCTAGAAATGATGACCCTAGAGGAATTTTAATTTTTGCCAAGTGGCTTCTTACAATTTCTAAAAATGTTTTAAAATTATTTATTTTAAGTGAGTGTGTGTGTAAGCTGCGTGATGTGGATACTGGTAATTGAACTCAGGCCTTTTCAAAGAGCAGTACATGCACTTAACCCCTGAGCAGTCACTCCAGCCCTTCAATGAAGCTTTGTCCTATTTAATCTTCTGATAGAAAAGACAATACATTTCTTTTACATGTTCCACCCTCATGTGGATTCATGTCTCATTGTCATTTATTTGAGTGTATGTGTATGTTTTTTTAGATGCTTTTCTAAATCTGTGAAACACTCAGAAGTTATTACTATGTCATTCATGTAATAAACACTTTTATAGAATATGGGCACAATGATCGTAAGGCCTGGTGCTATCATCATGTGACAAGCAATGTGGCTGTGAAGGTGACCTTGAGTGAGTACTCTGAAGGTTCACTTCTGACTCATCTTTGGAAATTGATTTTGGTATCCATTAGATAAGGGAAGGCTAAAATGTGTGCCAGCACAGCCTAACGCCACACAGAAAGACCCCATCATTTGTATAAGTTGTTCACAATCCCTGTCTTCCAACTGCTTGACAGTTGATGTAATTTGGTCATAGCATACAGGAAGTCTATTCCTGTGGCAGGCAACTTTACAGCTTTCCATTGTGACCATTCTCACAGTTTGCTTTCCCAAGTGAAACTCTTTAATGGTGGTTCTTAGAATGTGTCCAGCAATAGAATCACCCCCAGAATATTCTCTTGCATTAGAGAAGTCCTTTGGGGGAGGTTGATTGACTACCCACAGGGCAGCTCGTCTCCACCCTGTACTGTTCTATTTCTGGATGTACCCACTGTTGCTCACTGACCCCTGTGCTGCGTGTATTTAGGTACCTTTGGCTCCCGTGCCCACCAAAGCCCACATATTTTCACAGCTATAGCATAACAATGAATCTGGCATTTGACATGAGGGTTCTGATTATCACAAGTAACCCTAACTCACAAGTCATTTTTGGTTACCCTGCCATAGAAGCAACTTGGTTGGATCTAACAGTAGAACATCTTCCTTCACAGGAGAGGGTTATGTGAGAACCCTGTCTCCTTTCTTTCACTCAGAAGTGAACTGCTAGTCTTTAGGGCTTTGCAAAGATACATGCAGTATTGTGTTGGAGACTGAGGACTTGGTCCTTTTCATAAGCCTTGTGAAACCCAAGACCATAAGTTTCCTGATGATAAGGTGTTTTCTCTGATTGCTAGAATAGCTCTTAGTAACTGATTGCCAGAATAGCCCTCAGTAAAACCACAGAATATTCCTTTGTCTGCTTTCCCGCCTTTCCAGAGTGGATGGGACGGTGCTGAGCCCACCGACATGCCATTTACCCTTCCCCCACAGCTGCTATTTGCCATCCACTATCCCTCTCCTCACTCCCCTCCCCTGAAGAGTATATATGTTACAGCTTGCAGCTCAATAAACTGAGACCTCGACATGATCTAGACGGACTCTGTCCTTCTTTGCAAGCCTGGTCTCGTTTCTCTCTCGCCCCCATTGGTTTCTTTCAGGAGGTACCCCCTCGATACCCACGAAATAACTAGACACGCTGGTCGTGGACAGTATTGGGCTTTTATTCATTTTTCTTTCTCATAGTGAATCCTGAATAACACAAGCTTGTCAAGCATATTTTAATGAAGGGCTATAATGTAGAATTTGTAGTTTGGGAATAGGCTTGGGGTCAAGGGGTCAGGATCAGAATCAGAGTCAGGGTTTAGGATTTAGGGTTAGGTTTATGGTTTGGGGTTAAGATTAGGGGCTGGGTTTTTGGATTTGGATTAAGGGTTAGAGTTAGAGAGTTAGGTTTAGAGGGCTAAGGAATTAGGCTTAGTGTTAGAGGTAGAAGATTAAGATCAGGGTTTAGAGGGTGAGGGTGAAGGTCAGGGATAGGGTTTGAGGTTAAGATTTAGGGTTAGAGTTAGGGGTTGGGATTTGGGGTTAGGGATTTAGGGATAGTATTCAGGATTAGGTGTTATGGTTATGATTAGGGATAGAGGGTCAGGGTTAGGATTTAGGGGTGATGGTTAGAGTTAGGTTAATGGGTAGGAGAAGGGGTAGGTTTAGGGTGGGACAGAGTCAAGGTTAGCCTTAAGGTTAGGATTAGAGGGTAAGGGTCATACGGGGGTTGGTGTCAGGGTACATATATGTGTATGTTAATGTGTATACATGTGTATATTTTTGCCTATACACGTGTTTGTTTATACTTGTATTTATTTATACATATATGTAGTGGAATTATGTTGTTACATTGTGCATAATTGTCCCACCTACTGATTTAATAAAAATGCTGATTGGCCGAAGGCAGGCAGGAAGTGTGGGTGGGGATACCAGACTAAGAAAATTCTGGGAACAGGCAGAACAGAGCAGAAATGCCACAGAGAAGCTACAGAGACACCACGATGAGATGCCAGCAGATGCAGAGGAAAGAAGTTGAAATGCTGCTCTGAAGAAAGGTACCAAGCTGCATGGCTGAACAGGATAAAAATCATGGGTTAGTTTAAGAGCAAGAGCTAGCAGGTTATATGCCTGGGCCCCAGGTCAGTCAGCTTGCAATTAATACAAGCATCTGTGAGTTTCAGTGGGTCTGCTGTTCTGGACCACAAGGCTAGGCTGGAAAGTCCAGGCAAGAAACCTCATTACAACACATATATAGAGATGCATATTTTGTATATACATATGTATGTTTATGTGTATATTTGTGGTCTGTACACATATTTATTTATGTGTGCATACTTATCTATGTGTGTACATGTCTATGTTTATATATATATGTTTTGTATGTGTACCTCTGTAGTTTTAGTTTTGTATACTTATCTGTGCACATTAATATCTATATGTGTGTACATATGCATGTTTTGTGTGTACATATATATGCTGATGTTTGCATATATGTATATTTTTGTGTTTACACATTTATATATTTATATGTAATAATATGTATATGCATAAATGTATGTATGTCTGTGTATATGTGTATATTTATGTGTGTACTTATGTATACATAAGTTTATGTCTGTGTCTACCTGTGTATATTTATGTATGCTTGTACATGTGTATTTATATTTGTGTGTACATATATATTTATATGTATATATGTATTTTCATGTTTGTATATATTTGTCTATTTTAATGTGTGTATATGAGTAAGTTTATGTGTGTGGGCATGTGTATATACATAAGATATTTGTATGTGTATACATGAATATATTCATGTGGGTGTACATGTAAATATTTGTGTGTGTGTACCTGTGTATCTTTGTGTGTGTGCATGTGTATATTTGTGTGTGTAGATGTGTGTATCACTGTGTGTGTGCATGTGTATATTTATGTGTGTATACATAAGATATTTATATGTGTTATTCATGTTGGTGTACATGTGTATATTTGTGTGTATGTACCTGTGTATCTATGTGTGTGCATATGTATATTTATGTGTATGTACTTCTATGTCTCTGTATTTGTGTATGTAAATATTTGTGTGTGTACTTGTGTATCTGTGTGTGTGCATGTGTATATTTATGTGTGTGTACTTGTATGTCTCTGTGTGTGTGCATGTGTATATTTGTATGTATACCTATGTAGTGTATCTGTGTGTGTGCATGTATATATGTGTACTTGTGTATCTCTGTGTGTGTGCATGTGTATATTTATGTGTGTGTACTTGTATGTCTCTCTGTGTGTGCATGTGTATATTTGTGTGTGTGTAGATGTGTGTATTCTCCTCATTGTCTTGTTATTCAGAAATTACTCAGCATCCTTCTTTGCCCCATCTATTATCTTCTTATAGTTGTAGAGGCTCCTCCTAATTGCTGCGTTGACTCAGTGGACAGCAGAATGACATGTTATTGTTTGAGGACCCACAGGTCTGGGCTCACAGCTGGGTCCTTCAGTTGGTGGAGATATGACTTGCAGCAGGTGGGTCTCTGGATTTCAGGCTTCCCATTTGAAAAGGACTATATATTCCCGTGTGCTGACAACTGGAAAAAATGCTGACCAAGGAGGCACTGTCCTTCCCTGTGCAGCCCATTCCTAGACATAGTAAGCATCCTGCCTTCCAGCGTGTCCTTCAGTGAACACCAACCCCTAACCCTTTAGCTGAACTCTCTCACACTTATGCCACTATGCCCCTCCCCTTGTTACCCCTGAACCAGGTATCAGGCAACTAAAAGGTAGTAAGACTTAATCACACTACCATACAAGCTTGCTTTCCATATCTCACCAATCCGGTTCCTCCACAGTCACCACACAGGCTCTGCCCTTGCTATCCTTATACCCTCCCTGCCTTCTGACTAACCCTAATGCTTCTCTCCTCATACCCTACCTCCACTGTGTCTTACCATGGTCCCTCATCTAGGGGAACTGGATGTAAACATCTTTATTTATGACAGTCATTTCTGTGTCTGCGTTCATAAGTCTGTGTGTACAATGGCCACAAATCCTGAGGACATTTTACAACTCTATGTCATAAGATCATGGTTACCAGTTCTCAGCGAAGGGAGATTTCAGAATGCCAGGGGATGTTTAGCAACGTCTGGTGTGACATTTGTGATTTTTGAAATTAGGAGAAAGTGAGTAGAGCTAAGGGATTCAGTTAAATGGTCTATGATATACAAGGACACAGCAAAGAATGACCCGTCTTAATGTTGATACTGAGAAATGCTAGGCTACAGGGGGATTCACAAAGTAAAGGTGTCATTATGTTTTCTAGCAGGATTTTCTTTCCATCCTGTGCATTGAAATCACTGGGGCTTATTTATATGTGTGCTGCTGGCACACTCCCAGAACTTCTCATTTGGAGTCTGGGATTAGATGTAAGAGTCTACCTTCCTAACAAATACCGTGGTGCTGATGATGGTTTGGCTTTAGAAAGATACTCTGTGAATCGTTGAGCTAATTTATAGCAATCCCAGCATTATTTTATCAGAGTCTTTAGTGCCCAGAGTAGCGTTTTTGTGAAATATCCTCCCACACTACTGAGGGTTCCCAACCCAATAGGTAGGAGATGCTGTTGACACGGAAGTGTGATGAAATGATAAAGCAACACTTACTGGGTCACATTTGCGACTTGATTAGAAAATATACTAGTTAGGAGTATGCTCCAGTTAACCACTGTTGCATAGCAAACCGCACCAGTATAGGTGGCTTAAAGTAGCAGCCATTTCATTATAGCTCGTGGTTTTGTGGGTCAGGTATGCCGGCAAGTCTGAACCAGAAGATCTGTCTCATGAGGCATTACTGGAAGCCACTCAAAACAGTTACTGGCCAATGGATTGATTCATTCAAGGGTGATACCTCATGGGAACTGTTTTGACGAGGACTGTCCACTAAAATCTCTCTATGTTGTTTTTTTCGTATGGTTATGATGTCAGGGCAGTCAGATGCCTATGAAGGTTAAGGCTCTGTGAAAGCATTCTGGCTTGCAAGGTGGTCTGCTGAGACCAGTTTCCTGCAGTCACCCCTACTTGGCCACTCCACTGAGCTCAGATGGCAGGAACACTCAAAAGCCACCCTTGTCCCTTTTCCAGGCTCACTGATAGGAGTTTTAGAGCCACGTTATAATGGCTGTCGACTTGACAGGATTTCTGACATGGTCATCTAGGAGACTCACCACTGTGAGTTTTCAGGGGGTGGTGTGAGTATGACCCACGCTGACACTGAGTGTCCAACCCTGTCTGAATTCCCACCCTATCAAGCCATGAGATATAATAAAAATACCTGCTATTTGAAGCCACCAGATTTTAGTGTGATTTGTTATACAGCAGTGATTCACAAGAATGGGCTCCTAACGAGATCACTTTTTTTTTAGATTTATTTTATGTGTTTGAATGTTTTGCCTGCGTGTATGTATGCACACCATGTGCAGGCCTTGAACTCACTGAGGTCATAAAAAGATCCCCTGGGACTAGAATTACAGATGGTTGTGAGCTGCCGTGTGAGTGCTGTGTGGGTGCTTTCTGACTGTGGTGATGGGGTGTCCAGCATCCTCAAGCTCCCGCCGCCTTGCCTGCCCCACCATGAGAAACTATACCCTCAAATTATAAGCCAAGATAAACACTCCTTTTGTTCTGGGCAAAGCTTTGAGAAAATCAACCAGTTCATTTCTCTAAGTGGCTTTTCATTGGAAATTTAATGATAGTGATGAGAAAAAAAAAAAAAGAAGTACCCACATTTGCATAGGAAGGGTGGCCATGGACTCAGTGGTGAGCTCCTAAACCCCTCCTCCATGTTGACGGCGAAAGGGGAGGAGCCAAAGAGCAGGTGATCCAGTACTTTACAACGCAACTCCAGCACTCTGTCCTTAGCTTCCGGCGTTGGTTCTCCTCCCACACGTCCCAACCAGCCAGGGAGCACCCTCCTTCCTGACTGCAGCTTTTGACTGAGCTGGAGCAAATATCCACACATCGGGGTGCCCGCCACAGCAAGCCCTGCAATGAGACAACTCTTCCTCATTATAAAGAGTCACATCCTTCGAGGACCTGAACCTACATGACATTCTTTTCTCATCCTCGTCTCTGATGCCTGTGACACAGTCTATGCGTCCTCCCCATTCTCAGTGTGGGGATGGGAGGTGGCACTACCAGATGTCAATGTTCTGTCCCTGCCGTCTCTGCAGGAGGCAGGAACAAGTGGAATGATGCCTTCCCCAAATCTCCAGGGCTGTCCTCTCCTCCAGATCTTGTGCCCTGTGACCAACTCAACATGTCAGTGGGAGCCGAGCGATGACCTCAGCAGCCACTGAGGCTTTACTTTGATTGCATTACTCTGTCATAATCTACAAGGGATAACAGAGTGGCTTCAACGGGCAGCCTTTGCTCTTCCGGCACAACGAAGGTTCTCCTGGAAATCTTTCATGTCTTAAAAATGACATTAGAGTGCTGGGCTTTGTTCTGTATTCATCACTTATCATATCTTAGCAGAGGCCCTCGTGGCTTGGCTCTCATAAAAGGGGGGAAATGATAATGAGTCATTTGTATACATTTGTCCTAGTGGGAATTTGTGTGGTGGAAATATTACAGAAATATTACATTAGTGGCCACTAGCACATTATTGTCTGTTTTGTTTGGAGCCAGGCCCATGCCACACACATTACACAAAGCCCCAATATGCTATGGTGATTCTGTGATCCATAGACACCACTGTGGCACTTAATTTTAATTTTATTTTATTTGATGAGTGTGAGTACAGTTGTGTGTGTGTGTGTGTGTGTGTGTGTGTGTGTGTGTGTGTGTGTGTGAGAGAGAGAGAGAGAGAGAGAGAGAGAGAGAGAGAGAGAGAACAACATTCTGGAGTTGGTTCCTTCTTTTGATATCTTAGGGTGTTTTCATACCCTGGGACCAAACTCAAGTCATCAGGCTTTCCCTTAAGTAAGCACCCTTACTCACTGAGCCTTCTGACTGGTCTAGCCTTAGCTATTTCTAAACTGGGTCACTGTATCCTCCTGGTTCTTGAGCCAGTGGTGACTCCTTTTCTGTAGCGTTTTTACCTTGACCCGTCCTCCGTCAATTCCTTCATCACTGTTTTTCCGCTGGAGCCATGGCTCTGTAGTTCCAAAGTCAGGTAACTTGCTCATCAACAGCTCTCCGTTAGCACTGTTAGGCCTCACCCTGAGTTATAGTTGACCATCTCCTAAGGTCTGTACCGGGAAACTAATGCCACCAGAAAACTGGGAACAGAAGTTCCTTTATGTCAGGGATTGTGTTTGAGTCTTAACTGTCCCCTAGAGAATCGTGTGTCTTCAACACTTGGATGACAGTCGGCAGTACCATTTAGGGGGTTTTAGAAGATGTTGCCTAGCTGGAGGAAGTAGATGGCTGGGCTGTGAGGATTATTCTGGTGCAAACTGTCAGCTGGTTCTTCCAGATGTAAGAATCCGAGCCACACACTCCCACTGCCATGAACTCTACCAAGCCTCTCCCACCATGCTAGCTTATATCCTTTCAAAGAATGAATCAAAATAAATCTTCTCTCATTAAATTGCTTCTAGGGGTATTGTTTTAGTGGCAAGAAAAATAATGGAGGCTGTAGGGGCCCAAATGGCCCACACGAGATAGTGAAAAATTCAGAGACTTGGAGGTTGGGAAGGTTTGAGCTCAGAGCCCTGGAGTTTGGAGACATGCCACAGTGTTATTGGGGAGAATCTGGAAGCACAGTGGTCCTGCCTAGCAACCAGTGGAACAGTAGAAGACCTTCCGCTAAAAAGGGAGAGGATGGGCAGAGAGCTCCCATTTCCCTTTCCCCTTTGCAGCCTTCGGTTCCACATTGCTGCCTGGAAGAACAACCTAAGGAGGTAGACCTGCCTCAAGCCTCAACTCAAACACCACAAAGAGACAGCAGGATACAGATCTAAGGAAAACAGCCAAGACGGACTGTGGCAGCATCCGGAGGCTCATCTCACTCAGACTTCTGTGGTCTCTCCAGAAGCCTGCACATGTCCTGTAGCCCAAGGTCACGGTCAGCTTCTCACTGAGCCTGAGACTTCATGATGCAAACTTGGCTTGGCACTGTTTTCCTCGCTGAGGCTCTGACAGCTCAGGGTGCAGTCTCAGTCAGCTGAGGATGTTTGCCCACTTTCTCCTCCTGTTCACTCAGGTGATGCTGAGCAGCTCTCGGGCTCTCTGGTGTCTTTAGCCGTTTGAGCTGGCCAGCCATTGAGTTTTATTGCTTCCCAGCTGCAGCGGCCATGCAGGTTGGGTATCACACGATTTTTCTTGATTTTTACGTATGTTCTAGCCTTGTGCCTTTCTCTCCCTCAGTACCAGAAAGAAGGGGATCCAACCCAAACTCTCTGCAGAACATCAAGGAAAAGGGTGAGACTGTCGCCTTTATCTCTGACAATTCCAGCAGCTCCAGATGTAGACTATG
Organism: Phyllotis vaccarum; assembly: GCA_033318265.1. Lineage (NCBI taxonomy): Eukaryota > Metazoa > Chordata > Mammalia > Rodentia > Cricetidae > Phyllotis > Phyllotis vaccarum. The sequence goes on from JARWLC010000010.1 coordinate 9,359,964, forward strand.
CTGTGGACTCAGTCCTAATTAATCAGTTGTTTCTCCTGTCCCCTTCTGCTCTTCTTCCATCCCGACTTTTACATTTTTCTCTTAGCACTTAGTGGGAAATTTATTCTCTGGGGGAAAAAAAAATATAGCTCTGCACACAGTTTACCACAGATTAAAGCTCTCAAAGTTTTAGTGGCTCTTTATTTTGCCTTAGACCTTCACCATTGACATAGGTGGATTCACTAATAAGGTGAACTCAAACCCAAGACCCCGCTCTACCTTCATGGGCTGGATGCTTGTGGCCCTCTCAAAAGTCAGGCTGAACTGATAACCCCTAACGTGATAGTAATGTGGACAAGGCCTTTGGGAGAGGATAAGCTCATAAGGGTAGAGCCACGGACAATCTCCCCGTCTTTCTCTGCTGACAACATGTCATATAAGAAGACGAAAGTCCACCAGAGAGTCTCCACCGAGCAGCTGATGAAAATGGATGCAGAGTCTGACAGCCAAATTATGTGGAGCTCGGGGAATCCTGTGGAAGTAAAGGAGGAAGGGCTTTAAAAGCCACTGAGTTGACAGACACAAGAAAACCTACAGAATCAGCTAACCTGGGCTCTTAGGGACTCCAGAGACTGAACTGGCAACAGGGAGCTTGCACAGGACTGACCTTGAACCTCTGCACCTATGTTATAGTTGTGTACCTTGGTCTTCTGTGGGACTCCTAACAGAGGAAACGGGGGCTGTCTCTGACTCTGTTACCTGCTCTTGGGACCCTTCCCTCCTGCAAGATTGCCTCAACCAGCCTTAGTAAGAGAGACGGTAACTAGTCTTACAGCAACTTGAAATGCGTTGGTTGGTGATGTACGAGGCAGGCCTGCCTTTTTATGAAGAGAAAGCGGGAGTGGATAGGAGTATCAGAGGTTGGTCAGAAAAGTGGGGGGAGAGGAGGGAGGGAGGGTAAACTGTGGGCTGGAAAAAATAAATAGTATAGAAGAGCTACCTGTGCCGGCGACCTTCACAACCAGTGGTCATTATGCGGCATTTGTTTATAAAATATATTTAAATCATTGTATGTGTTAAAAAAAAAAAAAGTTGGACAGTGGCGGTATACACCTTTAATCCATGCACTTGGGAGGCTGGGTAGGTAGGTGGGTCTCTGTAAGCCAGCTTGGTCTACAAGCTGGGTTCCAGGACAACTAGGGTTGTTACATAGAGAAACCCTGTCTCAAAACAAACAAACAAACAAACACCAAAAATAACAACAAAAAAAAACCCCAGAAGTCTTCAGCCCAACCATATGTGCACCTTCATCATGAACTTTCAGACTCCCAAACTGCAAAATAAATTTCTGTCGCTTACAAACCACTTATTTACAGGATTTTCATGATATGGCTTTCAGAACTGACCAAGCCACACAGAAAAAAACTAAGTCTTCTTGTCATCCTCCCATGATGGAAATACAACCTTCCTCTAACCACAATACAAGGCTTTCCTGTGACTCCGTCAGTCAGTGCCTCGAGAGAGCAACCTACAACATCAGGACCCTCTGACAACTTTCCTCTTTGTCCATGTCAGGAAGGAATGGGATATTTTTTTCTTCTGTGGGAGCAGATGACAAAGCCTCAGGATTCCTTGTCTGAGCAGGAGGTGAGTCTTTCTAAGGCTGGGTGGGAGGTAGCCTTTGAAAAAGCAGGAAGTATGTGAAGGTGAAGAAGGTCTTCCATCTTTCTCAGAGGAAATCAGAAACCTCTAGAAAAGAGAGGTTCCAGATTATAACTCCTAGAGATGGGACAATAATGGCTTAGAATGTGTAAAATGGCCTTTCCTCTATGACTTAAAAGTTTTGGTTGAATGTTTCATCTAAGGGACTTGAGGAATACCCATTTCTCCTCCCTACCAGCAAAGCTCTGCTCATGCAGGCACCTATCGGCTCTCAAAGACCTTACACACATCCATCCTCCAGCTCAAAGACCTCCCCTTCCAATAACAATTTTAACAGGATACAACCAGGCCAGACCACCAATGTCTCTCATTCTGCACCTACAACCATCTTTTTCCAGCTTTTTTTTTTTTTTTTTTTGAGACTAAGTCTCCCTAAGTTGCCCAAAATAGCCTTGAATTTTTAACCTGCTTGCCTCATCCTTCCCAAGTAACTGACATTACAGGAATACACAGAAGCCCCAGCTGAGGCCTGACATCTTAATCATGAACTACAAATTAGAATCATTGAGAGCAGGCACAGGCAATGAGCTCTAATTACCAAATAGCATCTAAACAGCAGAAGCAAAGTTAGACCACATGTGACCCTCCCCCACCTTGAGGTTCCAGTTTTCTTGACTCAGCTCAGTTTCTGGAATCAGACTCTCCCGTACCGTGGTGAGCGAGGTTTTGATAATTAATGGCTTCAAGCTCTCAGGGTGATTGACTCGTGTCTTTGTACATCGTGGAGAGGATGGAACCCTCAGCCTTGTGGGGGGGGCGCTCTGCTATACCCCTAGTCTACAACTTTTCTATGATGTCTTTTTAAAGACCATTTTAGTATTCTGAACAAAATTAATGAACATAGCTCAACTCACACATATCAAAAGGAAATCGGCACAATGCTTTGACATAAAAGGGATATATTATTTATAATGAAGCAATGTGCATTTCAATAAGCAAAATATCAGATGTCACAACCCAGTTATAAGGCTCCACTGATACACAGGGGCCATGAACACAAAATGGCTCACAGGCAGCTTCTACCATGGGGGAGGTGGCTTTCTGAAGTAGTAAAATGCTCCTGATAACACTTGGAATGCAGTGGAATGTGGCCGTCTCCTGGATTTATGTGGTCATGCAAAATTCAGTCTATAGTAGTCTAATGTAGAGTGATCTCATGTAAATGTTTAAAACTGAGCAGTAAGGAGGTGCCAATAGTGCATGTTTTTCAGCTACAGGCACGTTCTACAGAACACTGAAAAGACACATGGAGAGGCAGCTTAGTTCAATAAGAGCTAGGCATTGAGAGGGGGATCCTCATCACTCACATGGAAGTTGGAATGCTGCTGTCCCTTTGTGACCCCAGTGCTGTGGAACAGAAACAGGTGGATCTCAATTGAAGAAGACATCCAGTGTTGACCTCTGGACTCTACCTGCACACACACACACACACACACACACACACACACACACACACACACACACACACACACATATGCACCCTCATGCCCATTTGCAGCACATACGAGTCATGTGGGATATAGGATAAGAGTTTTGTCACTGGTTTCCATACACTAAATGGTATTAGTAAACAACAATAACCTAACCTCAAGCTGAATGGGGCACACACCTGTAACCCCAGTACTTGGGAAGCTGAGGCAGGAGGACGTGAGTTTGTGATCGGCTTGAGCTACATAGCAACTTCCAGCCCAGGGTGCTTAGTCAGACTGAAAAAGAGAAAGAAAGAAAGGGGTGGGGGAGATGGAAGAAAAGAGAGAGAGGAGGGAAAAGAAGATGGAAGGAAGGGAGAGACAAGAAAGGGAGAAGAAGAAAATCCTTCAACTTTCCAAAATGTTTTCAAAGCCACAGTGTTTCCAGTTAGCGCCTCTGATTGTTTTCTGGGTGCTGAGAAAGTTTTAAGAGCTTTCTATATACAAAATTCCAACACAATAATTTCTTTGCTTCAAGGGAAGAAACTGAGGCACAAAGATGTTAAGGAACTTTCCAATCTCACAAAGCAGAGCTGCAGGTTTCCTGAGAGGTAAGCAGGGCATAATCCTGGGCCCACATTAGCTGAGCTCGGCTCCCCCTCCTCTCTCTCTCTCTCTCTCTCTCTCTCTCTCTCTCTCTCTCTCTCTCTCTCTCTCTCTCTCTCTCTCTCTCTCTCTCTCTCTCTCTCTCTCTCTCTCTCTCTCTCTCTCAATTTGGAAGGTTTTTCAGCCTGTTCCTTCCTAACAGGACTAGGCTCTGGTGATCTGAAAACGACTTCCAGAGAAATTACACAGATGGTGTTTACTGCATTTTGTGCCTTCAAGCTTCAGCAAAGCCCCAGAGCTCAGCTCTAGGCCCTCCTTCTTGACCCTCTGGGTTGGTTTTTCACCCAGGGTTGCCAATCCATTTCATCTTCTCTAGTGATGTAACAAAGCCACAGCAGAGAGGAATAATTTACTGCCTACTCCCTGTTTTTCCAATTATCCCGCTTGAGCCTCACTAATCCCCCCTCACCTCTCTTCACCTCTCACAGCTCTGCTGCTCTCTGGGTCAGACCGCTGGGCACAGCCATGATAACCTGCCTTCATTCTCCATGTCGTTCAAACAAAGGTTCCCCACACCAAATGGAGTGTTGACGAAGCCATCTGCTCACCTCTCACCCACAGTGATGAGAGAGCATGTCACCAGAGAGTTTCCAAGAGAAGATTTGGAATACAGAGTCCCCCTGGTCACTGATAAGCCCCTTTAAGCTCTGCCTTCACAAACTCTAGTTAAACTCCTGTGCCAGTGGGCGTTGGAATTCGGAAGGCCCAAGTTAAGATATGGACAAGGTCTCATTTTCCACAAGGGCATATCATTGTCAAGGAAGTAGACACAAGGCACATGTTCTTTGAAACCTATTGCCAAGAAGCTCCATCAAGACCTTCTTCAACAGGCATCTCTCTGGGATGTGAAGAGCCATAAATGTACCTTCCAGCACCATGGTCTTGGTTTGTATACGCTCCAACAGTACCTCTGACACAGTGTTCTCAACTCTCCTAATGCTGTGACCCCCCCCCATACTGTTCCTCCAGTTGTGGTGTGGTGACCCCCCTCAGTCATAAAATTATTTTTATTTCTATTTCATAACCATAATTTTAACTACTGTCATGAATCGTAATGTAAATTTCTGATATATAGATGGTCTTAGGCAACTTCTGTGATTTTCATCATTTGATTCCCAATGCCGCTTTGCTCTTCTTTGTCAATCAACACTTCAGTTCTGCTGTCTTGGGCTTTTTCTTTCCGTTCCACTTGTTCCTGCCTACATAAATGTCATTATGATCAAGCCCAACAGAAAAACAGGACAAGAAAGGTGGTCCTCAAGGTCCCAGTTTCAGAGTAGTTTTATCCGTCAGACCAAGGATGAGGTCTTCAGGAACGAGCTGCTCCAAGGACTGCATCCAGCTGCGGTGTTTTTAAAGACCACCTGTGTATAGGACCATGCACATCAGCCTTCTCAAGAGCATATGTACTGGTCTGTCTACATGGAACTGCTTTAATACTATCCCTCCAAGAAAAGCTAGGAAAAAGAAGATAGGTTTTATTAATTATATCAATAAATTAATTATTTTTTATAGAAGAATTTTTTAAGATTGTGCTTCACTTTATTTTATGCGCAATGGTATTTTGTCTGCATTCATGACTGCATAAGGCTGCTGAATCCCTTGGAAGTGTAGTTACAATTGTGAGCTGCCATGTGGGTGCTGAGAATTGAACTTGGGTCATCTGGAAGAGCAGCCAGTGCTCTTAACCATCTCTCCTACCCCAGCAAATAAGTTCTTGTATTCATCTTTAAGTAAAGGAGCTGTTTTGGTCCATGACAGGCACCATAGAAAAAGTAGGAGGGGAAATCACAACATAAATAAAAAAAAAAAAAGCAAGGCAAAGTCAGACAGACCAGGCCAGCCGCCAAAGAAAAAGCATATGAAGAGCACACGTGGGCCATGGGCCATGTGGCAAGATGGATTAATAAAAATAGGTTGAGTTGAGATAAAAGAGCTAGATAACAATAAGCCATGGACCAAACAACATAAAACTAGTATAAATGTTTAAGTCATTTCTGGGGGCCTGATCAGCTGCGGGCGGCTAAGGGGTCTGGGGAGGCAAGTCTATAGGTCCAGACCTCTGGCCGCCCTGGGCCAAAAAAACATGCTGGTGGGCACAGGCCACACATTGGGCGCCATGTGTAGTAGTGAGGTTTTTGGCCCTCAGGCGGCCACAAGTCTAGACTTATAGACTTGTAGCCTTAGACCCCTTAGCCACCCATCCCTGTTTAGGCCTTAAAAATGACTTAGATGTTGATAATAAGTTTATGTTGTTTGGCCTTTGGCTTAAGCTCATTGTTAGCTAGTTTTTATATCTTAAATTAACTTATTTTTATTAATCTATCTTGCCACATGGCCTGTGGCTTATCTGTGTTTTTTACATTTTTTTGGGGGGGAGGCTGGCTTGGTCTCTCTCTGAGTTTTGTTTTTGTTTTTTTTTAATTAATTTATTTTTTTTATGGTCTCTGTCATGGGCCAAAACAGCTCTTTTATTTAAAGATTGACATTTACAGCATATTCATCTTTCAGATGTTATAAATTCAACCTGTCAATACTTAAATTACTACCCTATAAGAAAATAGGGCCTTCATTGTCTTCTCCTTTATCTGATCCCCCTCCCCACCTGCTGGACCTGCTGATAGCACCACCCTCCCTGTGGCTTTTCTGTGTCAGCTGTGTCTTTTGTCTTTGCCTCATTTCAAGCTCTGGTGGTCACACATCTTCCAACCCTATACTGGCCATTTGAAGTTGACTTGGGTGACATATACCCAAACCTTAGTTCAGTTTCTCTAGGCACCCCTCTTCCTCCTATTCCCCAGACCCTTTGACCCCACTCCTGACTGCAGATATCTCACTGATGGATGCTTATACTCTACCTTGTGACACATGTAATATATACTCACAGGTACCGTGAGGGTTTTTTGAATGAGATGTGTTATTCGTGTTTCTGCTTACCCTTTCATTTAACAAATGCCTTACACAGTGAAATCAGATGGACCTGTCCAGCAATGGGGAAGGTGTGTGGTATTATCACAGACCATCTAGAATCAGGAGAATGGGAAGAATGTATAGTAAGAGGTTTCTGGCCTGGACTTTCAGGCCTAGCCTCAAGGTTTGGACCCGCAGACCAACAGACCTGCAGAGACACACAGATGCTTACAATAGTTTTAGTCTGATCGGCCTAAGGCCCAGGCATATAACTTGCTAACTCTTGACCTTTAATCTAACCCATGACTCTTATCCTGTTCAGCGATGCAGCTCGGTACCATTTCTCAGAGCAGCATAGTTGGCCTCTACATCTACTGGCTTCTCTGTGGCATTTCTGCCCTGTTCTTCCTGTTCCCAGAGTCTTCTTAGTCTGGCAGCCCCACCCACACTTCCTGTCTCCCTTTGGCCAATCAGTGCTTTTTATTAAACTCATAGGCGGGACAATTATTTACAACGTAACATCATAAACCCACTATAGTAATGTTTTCCCTCAGTGGTTCACAGAGTGCTGCTCCTTCCTGGTACTTGGGAAGGCATAAGAAACATTGCTTTTGGGCACTGGCAGGAATGGTGGCTTGTAACATGAGTTCTAGTTGTTATTAAATGAAAACTCAGAGCCAGATATTGGGAGGAAAGCTGGAATATCAGAGAGAGGAAACAGACCACAGTCAATTCTCACCCAGTCAAGTTCTCAAGCTGAAAAGCTGTCTTCCAGCTTCCTCAGCCTGGCTCCTCCTCACTTCTATAGAATGAATCTGTCTTCCTACACCTGCCTTAAATACCTTCTTTGACCAGTTGTTTCACATCCAGGTTAAGATTAAAGGTGTGAGCTACTACTATTTGGTAGTTGGCTTTGAACTCACAGAAACACAGAAAGATCTGTCTCTGGAATTATGGGATTAAAGGCCTAGGTTACCACTATGTGATCCTCCTGGCTTGACTGTGGATGGATCTGTTCTCCGATATTCCAGACTGAATTTTATTAAATTTACAATATATCACCACAGTGGCTTAATGATATTTTCATTCTATTACCCCTAGAGGCATAACCTCAAGACCTAGATCAGAGGGCCATCTCTCTCTCTCTCTCTCTCTCTCTCTCTCTCTCTCTCTCTCTCTCTCTCTCTCACACACACACACACACACACACACACACACACACTTTCCCTGTTGGTGTGCTCATGAACATTGCCTGGCAGTTCTGGTTCATTGTCAAGATTGTTTTCTGCATTTTCTTACTATACTACAAGGTGTTTACAGATAAAAATCTGTGAATTGTATTTATTAGCTAATTTTCTTTTTGTTTGTTTGTTTAATGGATTGCTCGAGGTGGGGGGACGTTCTCACTCAGTAGCCAGGTTGACCTTGAAATCCAAACAATCCTCCTCCCTCAACTTCCTGAGTTTGGGGATTACAGGCATGCAGCACCATGTTAGGGTCAACTTTATAATTATGATGCCTGGCATATCGTTACTCAATAAATACATGCTGAACATCAAATACAATACAGAAGATGCTAAGTATATTCACATAAAGACAGACCATTATTAAAAATAGAGGAGCTGTTAATAAACTATTGCATTTACTGGAAAAATGTTCACTGACAATGGTCATAATGCTTTACACTGTTCTGCATGTGTGTGTGTATGAATGTTTGCCTGTACATGCGTGTGTACAGGTGTGTGGGGTCCTGAAGTTACATGCCAGATGTCTTAACAGCTCTCTACTTTGTTAATTGAGGCAGGGTCCCTCCTGAATAAGGAGTTTACGCATTCCAGCTATTCTAGCGAGCCAGTTTGTCCCAAGGGTTGCTGTCTCTCTTCCCCAGGTCTGAGATTACAGGCAATCACTGTTCTGTCAGGCTTTTTTGTGGGCTCTGGGGATCTGAACTGTAGTCCTTATGCCTTCACAGCAAGTGCTCTATCCAATAATCCATCTCCCTGGTGCTCTCAAAAAATATTTAAATTAACTCAGAGAAGTTTTTAATATTGTATATCCTATAGATCACATGGTGTAGAATTGTCACACATTGCACATTTATGTGGCCCTGTCCCAAAGTGGGTGAATGTTTGCACTGGATGTCAGAGCCTCCAGTTTAAAGACACACCAGGAGAATTACTACGGTAAAGTGACATTTAGGACATCTACTTAGTAGGGTGACAAGTGAAGCGTTCTTGTGCAGAGTCTTGACACAACTCTAAGCTTAATTGTCCAAAAGACCCTAGGAAATCTGTCTCTGACAAGTTATTTGTTGTCATAGGTGACTTAGAGCCAAGAAATGACAAGAAAAACTTATAAGATCCATTCCAGAGACTTAATCCATGAAAAACCAGTCTCCAGAGTTCCTTCAAATTCAACATAGAATGAAACTCGGGGCCTTTCAAAAGGGTCCAGCGAAGCAGACACAGGCATGAGCAGGACAAATGTTAAGTGAAGAGAGGTAAACTCATTCCACAGGTTTGTCAAGAAATAGAGAAGTGGTTGCAAACCAAGAGAATTTTGGACCTTTACCTATGAGGAAATTGGATGTTTTAGGTGTTGATATATTTGGGGAAAGCAGTAATTTTTCAGTTGGGCAGTTTTAAGATGGTTTTTAAGGGGAAAGAATATGAAGAGATATCGACCCAGTAAAAGTCTACTGCAATGGGACACAGAGAACAGAAAAGAAAGGAACCAGGACTTGAGCAGAGGATGGATAGAGAGAAAGAAATTCACGTTGTCTTTCCAAGTCAAGGAAGAACTCAGTGAGCAGCTGGAGCTGAGGTTGCAAAAGAGAGAGAGATATCAAAGATGGGCATCCCTTTTAATCTGGGAAGTCTCAATCATGGGTAAACATATCTTTTTGTAGACAAAGATGCCCCCTCTTCTGGGCCTTGGGATAGAACTTTTTCTCCACTAACATGGCTCTATCTGCATGCATCTCCTGGCACCTCCCCATGGCACAACGCTGTGAGCTTTTACTAATGTGGTGCCTGAGTCCATTATTGAGAACACATAGGATTTGATTACAGAAAAATGAAAAAGGAGGAGGAGGAGGGGGAGGGAGAAGGGCCAGTGTGGCAGTATGTCAAATCTTGGCATATTAGGCCTTCAGTGGAAATACTCTAGACTGAATGTAAAATGATAGGTAGCTAGCTAGAGGGTAGATAGATAGATGGTAGATAATTGATGAATGATAAATAAATGATAGCTAGATAGATGGATAGATAGATGAGGGCTGGAAAGATGGCTCTGCCAGTAAAATTGCTTCCTGATACAAGCCTGACAACCTGAGTTTGTCCCCAGAAACCATGTAAAAGTGGACGGGAAAGAACCAGTTCCACAAAGTTTTATTTTGACTTTCATGCTCTTGTAATGGATGTAGATATGCATATGTAGATGGATGCCTACACATCCATCTACATATAAATAATACCATGAAAGTGACAGCTGGCTATATAGACACATGAAATGTGATAACTACATTACAGATGATAGATAGATGATAGATAGATAGATAGATAGATAGATAGATAGATAGATAGATAGAAGATGCTAGGTACTCATGATTAGGAGAAAAAGGTCAGTGCATGCGATATAGTATCATTTTTATTAAATTGTAAGATATGAAATGGAGGGATGAAGCTAGGAAGCTGGCTCAGCCAGTAAACTAAGGGCCTGAGCTCATTCAGAGTCCTAGCAGTTACATAAAAAGCTAGCACAGTGGTATAAACATTGTAAACCCAACACTGTCGGGGGTAGGGACAGGATGGTCCCAGGGGCTTGCTAGCTAACTTGTCTAGAGAAATGGGTGAACTCCATGTTTAGTGAGAGAACTTGACTTTAAAAAAAATAAGGTGACTGATGAGGAAGACAGCAGACATCAATCTCCGGTTTCTACACACACACACACACACACACACACACACACACACACATACACATACACACACACATACACATACACACACACATACACACACACACATACACACACACACATACACACACACACACACACACACACACACACACACACACACACACAGGATGCAGTCACAGGGGCCATTTAAGGAGTGTTTATCACACACCAGGTACTAGGTTCTGTACATAGTCTGTTGCTTTAGGTCCTCATAATGGACCGATGGGAAGGAGATTGGAGCAGAGAGAGTAAATAACTGGCCTGTATTTACACAGCCCAGACTCCCTACTACTGAGAGAATCCTCAGGTGACTCTCCTGAAACTTGAAAAAGAAAAGCAGAGGAGGGCGGGGAGCCTGGATGAGCTGACTCTCTCCTAGGCTAGCAGCCTCTCCCGCAACACATTTATACTCACCAACAATGTCTTGAACAAAGCCTATGTACAGTTAAGTGAGAATCCTTCCCTGGCCTTCCAGAGGGACCCTGATGCAGGCAAAGGGAAAAAAAAATAAATTTGCCACGCTTCAGATGTAGCCACTGTTCCCATCACAGTAAGAGCATCTGTATCGACAAAAAGGCATCACCATTTTAACCTTGATATTGGGCTAGGCACAGTTAACAAAAGTGATGTGGGGAAAGAAACAGCAAAGAGACCGGAACAGAAAGATCACTAGAAACACCTGTGGCTCCAGGCTGGAGGTGCCAACTTCCTGTCTGCTGGACTCTGTAAGGTTTGTAGATATTTAGAAAAAGGTATCATAAATGGATGGAAGACAAGACGATCGTTTTGTATTCCCACGTTGTAAGACTGTATTCGGGCAGAAGCCCACAGTTAAGTATAGCTAGAAAGTGATGGAACAGGAGCTCTCAGCGACATGCCCCAGTGTGGAAATGCTCACAGGGTGGGTGACGTTAGGCAGAGGACACACCCAGTCGCCGTAGGTGCCACAGCTGCCAGCGATTTCGTGAGTCTGGTGATTGCTCTGTGGGCACAGTTAGAAGTGGGATCTGATGTCAGGGCTGAGTCCGCTACAAAGTCTGGAACCCGAGGCGGCAGCCAAGATGAAATAAGGGGGACCAGCTGGGGTTCACATCGCACAGACAGAAGGTTAGCACTGCCAGCCTAGACCCTAGCAGCCACGGTGGCTTCGTCAAGCAGCAGAGACAAAGTCAGAACAGGATGGAACTGAAATTACAGTCTGGACTGGCTATCCCCGAAGGGTCCTCATCCGCATGCACTTCTCAAAGGAAGGTATCCCCAGCTCAGGCTGAGTCAGCCCCCTGGGGCAGATACTATATGGCCTTGGGATCCGGTCAAGAAATGGGTCTAAACCGCAGTGCCTTTAATTTCAGCACTAGGGAGGCAGAGGCAGGCAGATCTTTATGAGTTCGAGGCCAGCCTGTTCTACAGAGTGATTTCCAGGACATCCTGGGCTACGAGAGAAAACCTGTCTCAAAACCAAACCAACCAACCAACCAACCAACCAACCAACCAACCAACCAAACAAGCAAACAAACAAACAAACAAAACCCCAACAACAACAAAGAAATACGCCCAAAACTCCTATAATACATTTGCCCTTGAGAAGTACAAAGACCCCAGCTCTGACTTATATGGAAGTATGAGTTTTGAGTAGATGTGATAGCTACTGGGTACACTAAAGGGGCCATCCTTATCTGGCATTAGCCAAGGATAGACCTGTGATGTTATAGTTAGGCTTGGTTAGGCTTCACTTCCAGCAAGATGAGTATCATATTCCTGGACCAGCAGCTAGTCCATACAAACACGAAGAGAATCTGGTCTAGTACTGCTGTGGGCCAGGTAAGGATGCTAAGCTGAAGTACTATGGAAACAGACTACAAATATGGATTTGTAAGATACTTGGGTCATCGGGCGCTGCATGGAAAGGCCAGCCATATGCCAGAAGTACTGGACTTCCTCATCATGACTGCTGGATCTGATCAAGAGAGTTCTTTGGTTGCTGAGTTCCATATTTAAATTTAGCTTGCAAATAAAAAAGCAGTTTTTACAACTCTAAATACACTTTCTACTACAGAGAATGGTGACTGAAGCAGGAGTAAAAATAGCTGCTCACACCACGATTTGAGGAAATCTAAATCTGAAAATGATCATTTTTATTTGCATGCTACCAAATAAGGACATCGGGGAAGCAGTGAGTCACCAAGATTCTAGCATTTACCAGGCTGTGACACGAGGGGAGAGCATCCTTAAGGATAAGGCTTAGGGCTCATAATTAACATTCACCTCAATCCCCGATGTGGATCCTTAGGCACCGATCTGATAAATGGGCCTAATTTCTTTTCAGAATTCTTAGGACAGTGTTTCAGTGAGGGCTAGCCAAGCTTCTGCCACTCAAACCTGTGGAAGCAATGTCCCACACCTGAGGAATACCCGAGCCTTTTCTGAGATCTTCCATCCTCTACTATTGCCTTTGATCACACTTGGGGTTTCACAGAATCCTTGAGCAAAGTCAGGAGTTGTCATATAGAACATGACCAAACTTCAGATCCTTTTGCAGAGACAGGGTGATGATCACCGTCCAGGAGGAAGTGGAGGAAGGATTACATAAAGGGAAATGAGATTTAGAGATCTGAGCTCTGTCAGATGGTCCCTGCATAAACCAATGCTCTTAAAGGGGGAAAAGCCAGCAGAAAGGTTCAGGGTCTGCCTGCCGATGATCCAGTGTTTTCTTCTCCAGCTCTTAGAAGACAGTTAAAGAAAGTTGGGGAATGTTCTGGTCCTTTTGTTTGGAAATTTTGCCTACTTGTTGACTAAGCTGTCTGCAGACAGCAAGGTGGGTCTGTTTGCTTTCAAAAGGCTGAACAGTCCATAAAACACACAGGCTGCTCGTGCACAGATGTCTTTCCTCATTGAAGACTCCAAACTATATGTGGGCATGGACTTTCAAAGGGGCTGTAGCACTGTTGCAGAATGTTTTTGCAAGCTGGTATAAGAAAAGCTAATTGCACCTCCCCCCAAATTTTTTGGGGGGTAGTCATTTCTCCCCTTGACCAGGAGACTGCCCAACACAGTTCCAAACATGGAAAATATCCCCTGTTCTTACGTCACAGGAGCCAGGTTGGTCCTAGATCCAAAGGGGCATTTCAAAGCCTGCATTGCAAGAGAAATGGTTTCTGGAGAGTTATGGAGAACTGTAGTCAGTTTTATATATTATCATAACAAAAGTAAATAATCAGATAAAGACGGCATGCACGGTGCCTCCCCTCCATTGGTTGTATAAAGGAGAAACAAAGGAAGGAATCACCACTGAGTGAAGAAGCCCTCTGTCCCACCCCCTCAGTTACCACCATCTTTGCCTTTCTCAGTGGCTGCCAGAAAGGAGGGCATGACTGTGAACTGGCCAAATGAGGGGGTGCTGCAAAAGGCAGGTCACAAGGACCAGGGACGGGCAAAGAGATCTGATCCGGCCTTTATCTCAAATTACTTGAGAGACTTTGGATAAGCATTTCACTTCTTTCCTCTCTAAAATGACAGGCTGGGATGAAGTATTCTCCAGCGTCTCCAGCAGGTCTTGTGGGTGGGTGGGTGGGGGTCGGATTAGATCCTTTTATTAAGGACCTCTAAGAAAGCTGTGAAGAAAAGCTGACTGTCCCTGTTAGCTGCAAAAGAGCAGACTCCAGAGGTGCTGTGAAAATAATCCACAAGGGATCCCTGCGGTGGGTTGAAAAACTATAGAAATGTGGAATTGTGTGTAAAGGCACAACCCAAGTGGGGCTGGCTCTGTGAGGCCATACAAAACGGGGACACGTTAAAGCAGAGAAGCCAGGCTTTTGAAGCCAGCCTGTGCCCCTACTCCATTCTGTAGTCTCTCCCCATGATAATGCAGCACCTTGTGCTCACAATTAAATGTCAGCCACGGAAAACATTTCTCTTAGCTTTGTTGTTCCAGGACCGGATTCTTTTGTCCTCCATATAATGGATATGCAGAAACAATGACAGAACAGAGATTTTTTTTTCTCCAACGCAATGACAAACACGGTGCTGCTTCCTCCCTCCCTCCTCCCTCCTTCCTCCTTATCCCCACCCCCTAAAATAAATCATTGTTCAGGGGGAAAAAAAATTCCCATTGTCTATTGTCCACAGAAGCTCAAGATCTGCCTAGGAACAGCGCAGGCGGACGCCGCAATGCACCCGGGAGGCCGGTAGGTGGCGCACGAAGGCAGCGCTGGCAGAAGCGCCACCGGTGGCGAGGAAGGGGGTGTCGTCGCCCGCAGCCGCCGCCGCCACCCCCGCCGCCTGCTGCCCCCTCCTCGCGTGCTAATTGCTGGAACCTCCACTGGGACATAGGTCCCGGCGAAAGAGAGCGGGAAGGAGGCGGGGAGAGGAAGTGGGGGATCTAGCTCCAAACACACAAAGCCTCTGGGGCCTCGGCGGCCCCGGGTGGAGCTGCTGCATCCTCTGCTCCCGCCATAGGAGAACGGGGACCCGCGTGCGGGAATCCCAGACACCCTGGCCCCGGAGTCCCACAGGCCTTGGGGACCTGACGCTGAGCAGCAGTAGGCTCCCAAGTGGGCGCCTGTGCCCGGCATCTGTGCGTGTCCCCTTAGGAAGATTCACTGCAGTCTGGGTCCCCTCCTTGTCGCGGGCCTGAGCTGGCAACCTGGAGACAAGATGAACACTCCAGGTCTCTGTAGCCAGCCTGCAACCTCTGCGGGAGAACCTGGTGTTAGGAAGGTATATCGGCAGGTGAAGGGGCTTTGTGACCTTAATTTTACTAATACTCCCTTGAGAATGTGAGGAGTGGTCCTTTAAAAGTGCTCCTTAACTTAGGGGGCCAGATAGGATGAACAGCCTATTGCCTGGCGGAGGAGAGGCACTGTCTACAACCCTTAGGACGGAATCACTGTTACCAATTTGGAAAAGGGACCCAACTGGATGCATTAGAAATGGCCATCAGGATGTCTCAGCTCCCATCTGTAGGGTTTGCCATAGCTGTGTGAGCCATCCCCCACCCCCACCCCGCTTCTCTGGAATTCTTCCTCTTGTGATTGATTTATATTCAGTCTCTGTTGGGGCTCTCTTAAACAGGAGCATGGATACCATAGGCTTTGGAGTCAGGCTTGCTAAGTAACTCAGTAGCTGGGAGGTTAGGGAAGTCATTTCACCTCCCTGAGTGTCTGTGACCATGGAGCTGCCTTCAGAATTCTGGTGAACAGTTGCAGAAATAATTCTTAAAAAACTGCCCATCGTGCACTAAAGTCACAACTTTAAATTTCACAGTTGGAATTGGAATGGAAGTTAGCTGAGATAGTTCCAGGTCCCAGTCATTGCTGACACCAGCTTCCAGACTCCCATCTGAGTCAGAAAGGTCATTCTCCTTCCAGGAAAAGAGCAGCAATCCAGTGAGGCTGTATTTCCCCTCAGAGGATCCCAGCTATGCTCAGACCCTCAAGTAGGTTTCTTAACTCTTGGTGGACATGAGCTGCCCAGTTTAGAGCTATAATCTAGCAGAGAAGAGACTGTAGGAGTAGGCTGGATTTAAAACTCTATTCTGAGCCCTGGTCTGTGCCTGGCAGTTGGTGACTTCTCACTCCCCATATGTACACTGCTACTCAAGCAGAGGTTGAGGAGCTGGGTAAGGAAGGCATTCTGTGAGAGAAGTATGCAACCACCTGCCCAAGGTACTTAGGAATTCAGGAGCCCTTGACCTTTCTCTAAAAGGACACTCAAGCATTTCCACAAACATCCAGTGTGTAGAACTCCAGGGTGGGGTGGGGTTCAGACAGACCGTTCCTTCAGTCAATGGTCATAGGCTTACCTCCCAGCATACATGCCCTAATACATTCCCTATCCATATTAAGAAAGAGTGACCCATGTAAAGAAGCGAACATTGCACGGTGACGGTATGACTTCTAAGGCTAGCACATAGGAGAGACACTGTGACTACAAACTTGCTCTTTCAGAGGTCACTCACCTCTAGAGGAAACTAGGTACCATGTCATGAGATGCTCAGGCAGCAACATGGAATGCTCACTGCCAAGAAGCTAAGGCCATCTGCCGTTGCCAGCAGCAATTTGCCAGCTATGTGCGTGAGCCATTTGGAAGTAGACTTCCTAATGCTAGTCAAATCATCATATGTTTGTAGTCCTAGCCAACCTCTTAGAAGGATGAGAGACCTTGGACCAAATTCATGTAGTTAGGCCATCTCTGAATTCCCGATTGACAGAAAAACTGACAATGTGAAAATAAGAAATACAAATACATTTGCACATTCTTCGTGCGGCATACTCGACTAATACAACAATAGTTTAAAAGAGCAATGGTGTTTCCAGTGCCACCATGGGGACTGATGGCTAGGGTCCTTCCCCTAACACTTGCTTAGCTGTCGATTCCATGCATATTCAGGATCCAAAACCTTCATTTTGATCTACCCTGAATGCCCTACCTCCTGGGGATTAGGAGATACTTTCCCTTCTTTGAGTTAGCTAACTATAGTCTGAAGCTTGGTTTTTCAAAGAGGCTGAAGCAGGGCCTTCCCTCCCTGCCCCTCCTGAGCTGGCACTTGGCCCAGGTGTAAATAGTCAGCAGTGGTGCTGTCTTTGGGCTTCTTGTGATAAGCTGGTTTCAGCCCATCTTAAAGAACATCAGAACACAGTGGAGGCTGGATCTGATTTCCCCTTTTTCTGTCTTCACGTTGACTGCCTACTCCTGAAATAGCAGTGGGTCAGCAGTCTGGGATGGGCAGAACCAGCCTCTCTGTAGATCATCAATGCCACATCGATCTTCCTCTGTTTCGTTCTGGGACCAGTCACCTATCGACAGAAACACACGGCTGTGCCCTTGCCTATACAAGAGTCACACCCATTCTTGTACACTGATAAGTGCCTCCTTCCCCTTGCTGGTCCCACTTGGGAATTGTGTTTCATTCAAGCACAGAGAATGAAGATAAATTACTAGGTGATGGTTTGGGGCTAAGCAAATGCTACTTTCATAAAACATCTACCAAAGAGTACAGTTAATTCATATTTTAAGTCTACTCACATAGACGGTATCTGGGTATTTCTATATTTGGGGGGGGGAAGCCAGGGCTGGTACAGAACCTGATGCTCCCAGATTCAGGGCTGGACGAGAGTTGGTTCATCTGGAAACTTTGCCTCTGGGGGAAAAAAAAAGCTGATCCCCTTAAATCCATGTCTTATTTTTGATATGACACAAACTTGGAGCTTTTTAATTTTTTTTTTTCCGAAAGTTTTATTTGTTATATTTTTAGGCCCCGGAGTATTTTATTTACGGTGAACAAGTGACATAGAACACACACAGCTGCTGAGAGCTTTTGAACTAGGAGCACAAACAGAGTACCTGAGACCAGAATAGGCGATGGCCACCGTTCGTTGTTTTTTCTGTGGATTTTTGTTGAGTTTATCTTCCGGTCAATGTGTTGATAGAGCAGTCCTTGAAAGATAGTAAATACCTGCTTAAAGCTCACCTAGAGAGAAACGGGAAGCGGAGCTAGCCACAGCCCACAGGGCCTTCTCTGGGGAGGATTCTAGAGGAAAAAGCAACTCTCACTTCACAGAAGAATGTGGGACTGTCTTTTTTTTTCCTCTATAGAGCCAGCGTGTCCCTGAACAAAGGCCTCAGGGCATTATCAACTCCTCATCTATTTTCTGGTGTGATTTCTATTTTCAGGATCCTGATTTCCTCCCGCTTTGTTCTTCCGGCATCTGATCCTGATCGGTGGTGTCTCCTACTTTGTTTTGTGCCCCAGCCTGGGGAGTCGGCCAATGCTCAGACAGAGGCAGTGTCCCCTCAAGGGCCCGCCCACTGCTGAAGGTACCGCAGTCGGAAGGGGGAGGACGATATTCCACAGGACCTAACTGTAAAGAAAGAAATCATAAACTCCCAACTTCTGTCTAGGCCCTGGGTATGGATTCAAGAGCAGGTAAAACAGCAGACAAACAGGCCCACACCCAAGGATTCCTGATGACACAGGATGCAATTCCTCGTGTGTGACCTAATCAAAAATAACTATACGGAGCTGAGAAATTTCCAAGCTCAACCGCCAGCATTGCTCAATAAAGAAAAGCAATTCACAGTGTGGATTATATCTTCCTAAACATGTCTGCTAGCTAAAAAAAATAAATAAATAAAACGTATTTTAGTTGTATTGTTCGTTTGTCCTTGGCTGGTTCCTTGTTGTATCAAGCCTTTACCACCACCCCACCCCCCAGGATAGTGTCTCCCAATCTAGGCTGGCCTTGAACTCCCTATGTAGCACAGATAACCTTGAACCTTTGATCCTCTGCCTTTAGCTCCATAGTGGTGGAATTACAGGAGAAAACCACAACATCCAGTTTATTCGGTACTGGAAACTACCCCCAGGGCTTCCTGGATGCGAGGCCAGCACTCCTCTGTGACCTGAGCTACAATCACATGGCCTTTTTTGGGGGGGTGGGAAACAGGCTTCACACACCTGTAATTGCAGCACCCTGGAAGAGGAAGCAATTTAGATTCTATGCATTAGTCTGACTTTCCCATTCATTCATTCATCCAGACATTAAAAAATTAATTTTAATGCCTATGTGTTCTAACTATAAATATACATTAATTAATAGAACAGTCCACAGGGAGCCTGTTCCAAGTATAGATATACTTGTAAAATGCATACACTTTAGAGGAAAAACTACATAGATTCAATAACAAAGAATAGGAGAGTGTGCACAGGCTGCTGACAGTGGATTATAATGAGCCCCCTCTGTGAGGGTGTGTGTGTGAGAGAGAGTGTGTGTGTGTTCTTTGTATGTATGCCCACATGTGTGTATAGGTATGCATACCCATGTTGTATATGGTGTGTAGCAAGAGAGAAATCTCAGATGTCATTCCTCAGCTATGGCCTCACCTTGTGTTGCCAATTGTGCAATTCTGGCTGGTCAGCAAGTCTAGGACATCCTCCTGCCTCTGTTTGCCCAGGATTAGGGTCACACACACACACACACACACCATGCCCAGTTGTCTTACATGGGTTCTAGACACTGAACTCAAGTCCTTGTGTGGTAATTAATTACTTTCCCAGATGAGCCATCTCCCTAACTCTAGAGATTGGCACTTTCTGAAGAAAACATTTAGAATCAGCAATTGAATCATTAAGAAGGGGAGCCCATTGTAGTTATTAGTGTTTCCAAGGACAGGAAGTGGGCTAGTCCAGAGGGAAAACCCAAGCCACCCTATGGACAAAGACCACGGAGAAGGAAGGATCATGGTCTTAGAGGAGCACTTTCTGGATACAGACTTAGGTAGAGCAGAGCACAGTAGCATTAAAGTATGTCAGAGTATGAAATGTAACCCGGTCGGGCTGCCCAACCAGTTCTTAAATCCCCTTCCTAACCCTCCCTTGAGTAGCCAGCCAGTTTGTGCTTAGGTTTCTCTATAGGAGAGAATGGATACTTTTGTTAACTCACAAGTAGGCTCCAAGGTAAAAAAAAATCGGAACCCTGATAGTCAGCTCTGCATCTGAGGGCGTGGTCAGGTTGAAATGGAAGAACCTGTTCAGACACAGATAGCTGTGCTTATTTTTATGTGGATGCCAAGGACACACAGAGAGACTTCAAGTTCATTATCCTCTCTGGAGGAAAAATAAAACAGAGGATAACACAGTCCCCCAAAGCTGGCTGCTGCTTTTTCTATTACAGAGAAATTCAGGTCAGCACCCTGGCAACCCGGTGGTTGCACAATAAGATCTGTCTTGCTCTTGCAAGGCAGCCAGTGTTGGGGCTGCACTAGTGAGCTGGGAATGACTTTCCTGTGGCATTTGTGGGACAGTCACATAGAGGAAGTACTTTGTATCCACCCATTTTGCGAAAGTCTTTGATAATATGGAAGGACACATGCATAGTTCTTTATTGACCTAACTGGAGGAAGCTCAGCATGATTGGTGGAGAACCTGCCATTTCTGGCTTTGTTCACACCTACTTCACACTCTACACACACTGACACGCCTACTGTACACACTGCACACACTAATGCTGGCTTGAATGTGTATTGCTCCAGAGTGCAAAAAAGGGACCTAAGTGTGGAGGCCTCAGAATGATTCTTGCGACCTGGTAACCTGCAGGTCATGCTCTTAAAATCATTTGTGAGTTATCCTCTGGTGATGATTGAGCTACACTACTTCAGCAACCACCATCTTTCAGAGCTTTAGCATTACTAGTGGTATGCAAGGTCCAAAGAGATGACCAAGATTATATGCTAAGCCATGCAAAGAAGACCCTACTGGTAGCAGATGAATTTCACTGAAACATTTTCTTTCTCCCTCTCCACTTATTATTATTATTTTTTTACCTCTCAGAAATATTAAAGCAATGGGAATATAAGACAGAAAAAAGTCTGAAAAGCTTGATGTAGTAAGGGTTTTTGGCCTGGACTTTCAGGCCTAGCCTTAAGGTCTAGACCCACAGACCTACAGACCGGCAGAGACACACAGATGCTTACAATAATTTTAGGCTGATTGGCCTAAGGCCCAGGCATATAACTTGCTAACTCTTTACCTTTAATCTAACCCATGACTCTTATCCTGTTCAGCAATGCGGCTCGGCACCTTTTCTCAGAGCAGCATAGTTGTCCTCTGCTTCTTCTGGCTTCTCTCTGGCATTTTGCTCTGTTCTGCCTGTTCCTAGAGTTTTCTTAGTCTGGTAGCCCCGCCCACACTTCCTGTCTGCCTTTGGCCAATCAGTGCTTTTTATTAAACTCATAGGCAGAGACAATTATTTATAATAAAACAACATAATCCCTCTACAGCTTGAGGCTGGAGGTTGTAGAATATGTCATACATGTAACACTCAGGTCAAGACCAAACTAAATAAAGTCCAATAGACCAGTGTCACAGCTACACATCCTTTGGGGCCAATTCTAGACCAATGGGCCACTGACTAGACCTATTTTACACTAAAGTGTAAGGTATATTCATAAATATTCCCTGAATAATGCAGCCAGTCTATCAGGGTACAAAAGATGTTTGTTGGACTGGACTTGCCACTGTCAAGAGAGAATGTCAACAGGATGCTCTTGGAGTTGTCTTGCCATGAGCTGAGCTGGTGGGGGGAGGGAGGCTCCCAGGAGAAACCTGAGGACTCTTCCACATGCTGATTTTGAAGATGACTGTGTGTTTAGCAGCAGCAAGGACAAGCCCATCCAAGCCTGGGACATCAACTTCTGTCATCAGAGAAAGACCCATCTGGAGAGAGCAGCCCACCTCATGAACAGGCTTGGAGTTGTAAGCCACAGGTTGATTCTCATCTAGGGAACTCCACAGCAATAACTGTCATTGGCTGGAGATGGTCCAGTCAGTAAAGTGCTTGCCTAGCGAATATGTAGACTCTAGTCCAACCCAAGGGAACCCATGTTTTGTTTTGTTTTGTTTTGTTTTGTTTTGTTTTGTTTTGTTTTGTTTTTAAAGGCTAAGTTTGTCAGTATGCATTTGTAACCTCAATGCTAGGGAGATTGGCATAAGTACATTCTGAGGCTCTTTGGCCAACCAGCTTGATCTACTTGGTGAGTTCCAGGTCAGTGGGAGATTCTGCCTCAAAAACAAACAGGAAAAAAGTGAATTATAACTGAGGTTATATGGCCTTTACGTAAGTACTTACACAAATATGCATGGTATGCATGTGACCCTCGAATATATGCCCCCCACAGAGATACCTGCGCGCGCGCACACACACACACACACCTGCATGCACACACAGCCTACATACACACCAGAAAAGAAACAATTTCCAGTGTGCTGTGGTGGTCTGATACTCAGGCGATAGAGTTGAACGGCCTGGGTTCAGATCTGTCATTTATCAGCTGAGTGACCTTAAAAGCATTTTTCAACTTGCCTAAGCTTGTCTCTGTCCTACTCAGGATGTGTGATCATGTATGCTCCCTGTCAGAAGTGTCTATCACATAGTAGATGATCAATAAATGTTTGCTACATTATTGTCATGGTTCCTCACAGGGAAGTAGAAATCATGCTTGCTGTTAAAAGCTCTGTGTTTATATTTCTACTGCTCACTACTGCACACTGGGGTATAATATTAAGTTTTATTTATGTGCTTGTTTTATTATTTTTATTTTATGTATGTGGATATTTTGCCTATGTCTGTGCACCTCATGCATGCTGGGCCTGAATGTGGAGGTCAGCCTGCAGCTCCCAAGGCTTAGTACTGTTTAGTGGCTTCCAGTGTTTACCGGAACCAATTGATCCATTTCCATTATTGGAACTACATCCAAGCAGGTGATCTGATTTAGGAATCAGGAAGTCAGCAGAGGACAAAGAAGCTGGCTAAGGTCAGGTGTTGCTTGTGAGCTGCAGAGGTTACTTAAGGTCAAATGGCAACCCTGGTATATAAGGCTTCCCCTGAGCTCTAATAAAACAGCATTCTTCTTTCAAGAGCAACCAGCATGTGTCTATTTTTCAATCTGTAGGCCTTTTCTTGGTGAAGCTCGCTCAGGTGATGCAGGCATCACACCTGAAGAGACCAGAAAAGGGCGTTAGATCCATGGAACTGGAGTTAGAGACCATTGTAAGTTGCCATGTGGATGCTGAGAATTGAACCTAGGTCCTCTGGAAGATGGGCTAGTGCTCTTAACCTGATCTTAATTCCTAAGCCACCTCTCCAGCCCTATATTTTTCAAACATCAGTTTCCTCCTCTATCAAATGTAAATGGTAATACTTTATAAACTTAAAGATGGATAATACAGTTACAAAACACCAATGCTACACAAGTGTGTTGGTGTTATCTCTGTAATCCCAGAACTTTGGAGGCCGAGGCAAAAGTAATATGAGTTATGGGGGTTATCCAGAGTTACATAGGTTAGATACTGCCCCTTGACAGACAAACAAACAAATAATTAATCACTGATTTTTCAGGGAAAGAAGCATCAAGCCTTGGAGTTAAGATGTAGAACAATGTAGAATGGCTGACTCAGGCCTCGTGTGGTCTTCTCCACAGCCTTCTCCAAGGGTGCCACGCCCCACCCATCACCCATTAGTTTCTCTCTAGGAACAATGAGAATGAAGGTAAATCCAGATTTAGGGGGGTGGGTACCACGGTATAATGAAAAGAAACATCATTGATTGGGGGAAATCATTTCATCTCCTGCTCTACCCACAATTCTTGGACAAGTCATTTAATCTCTTTAAAGGGGAGGTAGGATTTCAAAGGCCCACCCACCATCTTTCAGTCTCCATACACAATCTTACTTTTTGGGCCATCATGAATTGTATTTGGCTATGCTTAGTGTCTCTCGAGTTTATAGGTAAGTTATGTAAGAGCTCAGGAGTGAATAAGCACACATTCAAAAAGAAATTAACCTAAAGAGAAATTAGCCTTGAGACAGAGAAGAAGGACTTTAAAAAGTACCTGTGTCCCTGCATTCTTGTACAGATAGACATGTGGCCTTGTACCAGTGTGGGTATGAGTAGAGCGTGTGGGAGTCAGGCTGACATCCACTGCAACAGAAACCCGTAATATGATTTATTGCCTCCAGCTGAGGAAGGCCTACAGGAAACTACAAAACAGGCCTAATTGACCCTGGGTGGGAAGAAGGCAGCATAAGGAGCCGTGGGCCTTTGTTCTTTCTCAGGAACTCTGGCTAGCCAGCCAGGTGTCCCCCATTCAGCACCCCCCACCCCTACCCCCAGCTGCATGCATGTGAACACAGAGCCCCCGATGATGGCGCTGGTTTGGAGGCTGTGGCACCTCAGAGAGTATGGTCTCACCAGCAGGAGCAGATAACTGGAGTTGAAGTTCTGGCTTCTGACTGAGCTCTGCTTACTAACCTTCCCACATATGGAGAGCCTCTGCTACAGGATCCCAGCCCATAAACTCTGCCGTGCCGTGCCGTGCCGTACCGTGCCTTCCCCTCCATGATGGACAGGCATCTCTGGAGACTGTGAGCCATCATACAATTGTCCTCCACTAAGTTGTCTCTGTCAGAAATTCTGTGATAGAGACTAGAAAGTAAGAGAGACCATGACACAATGAATGGGTTGGCCTCACCCCTGCAAGCTGGGAGAGCCTACGGTGATGTACAGAACCCAGCACTTCAACCAAGAACCTGCAATGTAAAAAATTACAGCTTTGAAATAAGGTAGGCATCCATACCCTCACCCCTTAAGCACACCGGGATACAAATATGTCCTATGAATCTTGCTGATGAGGGAGGCCACACCTTATCTGCTATAGTTTCACAGCCCCTGTCTGAAACAACATATGGATCACAGGGCATGGGACCCTGTGCAATGACAAGTCCAGTTTTATCAATCACCCTTGGCAGTAAGCAGAGGATTTTCTAGACTTTGTCGCGTGACAGGGCAAAGTCATTCTTCAAGCTATCAGGATTTGGGTGGCATGATGGTGATGTAAGGATGCTGTGTGGAGGCGCAGTGAGAAAATACATTACCTGCTTCTGCCAATGCGGAACTGTCATTTGTGATGGGTGGCTTTTTCATAGTGAAAACAACAGTCCCTTTCAGAGTAAGAAGCCAGTGACTGAAGAAAGCCACCGAGGGTGGTTGAGTTTACTAAGCTATTGGCTCGTGGTTGACCTTCCTCCACCACTTCATGGTCCCCAGTTCACCCATCATTTCACAATTCAAGTCTCCTGCTAAGGCTACTTCATGGCACACAGGCTGATAGCTTCTCCCGTGCCTTTCAATCCACACCAACCCTTTCATGAGACTGCTGCTCCCATCCCTAACCGGTACTGTCCTTTCCTGGACTCTGGTGCTAATACTGGAACACATATCTGTGGAAGACACTTGAAAGCAACTCCCCAAACAGACACGTAGCAATGTTGGGCCGGGAGGTCTGAAAGCTGATTGACTGTGGTACCCCGGGGATGGATGTTCGGAGGCTGCAGTGCATTCTTTACCAGTCTTGGTTATTCCCAGTTTTGGTTGTCACCTCAGGCATCCAGTCACATCACTCTCTGCCTTGAAGCTTTTACTTCGAGGTGATGGGAGGGGCCACAGGCCGCCCTATCCAAGAGGCTTTGGGCTTTTTGTGTTGTCCCCCCCCCCCCATTGATTGCTAAATTTATGGTTCTTTTATTGACCTAGAAGGGGCTTTACATGAAAGAAGAAACTGGTTTCTCCTTGGAAAACAAGAAAATGGAAGAATTTGTTCAAAAAGTTTGTTTTGGAAAATCACAAAGTGCTCAGTGTTGTGGAGAAAAGGCCTCTGCTTCAAGTCCAGAATTCTTAACATTAGGGCTGAAGGAGATTTCTGAGGCCATGAAAACTTGTACTGGTAAGGAAAGGGGCCTAGGGACAAAGAGGTTAAATAGCATGCCCAGTCTTACCCATAATCCCCTCCTCCTCTCTCTTTTCTTTTCTCCTGCCCTCCTGCCTCTGTCCCTACTCTCTGCTTTCTTCCACCGATCAACTTTAAGGGGACACTCTTGGTGGCCTTAGGAGAAACTAGTGAAGCTCTGGAAGACAGCAACCTGATTCAAGTTCCGTTTCCTGCGCTCACACTCTCTCCTCCTCCCCCTTCTCCTCCCCCTCCTCCCCCTTCTCCTCCCCCTCCTGCCTCTCCTCCTCCCTCTTCCCCCTTCCCTCTCCCCTCCCTCCTCCCTCCTCCTCCCCCTCCTCCTCCCTCCCTCCTGCTCCTCCTCCCCCTCCCCCTCCTCCTCTCCCTCCTCCTCCCTCCTCCTCCCCCTCCTCCTCCCCCCTCCTGCTCCTCCTCCCCCCTCCCCCTCCTCCTCTCCCTCCTCCTCCTCCCTCCCTCCTGCTCCTCCTCCCCCTCCCCCTCCTCCTCTCCCTCCTCCTCCCTCCTCCTCCCCCTCCTCCTCCCCCCTCCTGCTCCTCCTCCCCCCTCCCCCTCCTCCTCTCCCTCCTCCTCTTCCCCCCCTCCTTCTGTAGCTAGGTCCACCTCTGTATGTCTGTTTTTATTGAGACAGGGTCTTATGTAGCTCAGGTTAAGCCTTGAACTCCTGATCCTCTGCCTCTACCGTCCACGCACTGGGATGACAGACTTTGTTCACTATACCCTGTCCTTTCTGCCTGTCTGTGGTGTTCGCCTTGCCTGGGAAATAAGGGAGGAAGGAGAGGAGAAGAGAGGAGAATTGGGTATCTTACAAAAGAAAACAGAATTTCTTGTTAAAGGAGTGTGTGTGTGTGTGTGCATGTGTATATATATATCCTTATACATGCATATGCATGCCCCTGTGTGTGCATGTGCATACATGTGCATCCTTATACATGCATATGCGTGCCCTGTGTGTGCATGTGTATACATGTGTATCCTTATACATGCATACGTGTGCCTGTGTGTGTGCATGTGTGTCTGCATTTGTATCTTGTTCATACCAGAATGATATATGTTTTTGGTGCCAGCTAAATAAAAATATGACCTTCCTTTTAGGTGGTGCATCTAGAATGACAGTCTTCCTTGCCCAGCCCTTAGACACCTTAAGACCAAAAAGCTCACTTCCCAACAGACTCGGTCTTTGCTGCTTGGGGTTTGTTTGTGTTTGTTCTGACTTCACTCACTTCCCTGGACTCCTTGGGAGTTTTCTTCCCCCATCTCCGTTGTTAGTCATTCTAATAAACACGTCTAATAAACACAGACTTTATAAACCATCCAGGACATTGCTGTCTTCAGGGAGAGGGATACCTGCAGTAACTTTGTCATCTGTCGTGGAGAAACCCAGCTGAGATCTCTGACAAATTCTGCTGCGAAGTGCAATATAATGGTCACATTTAGTGTACATTTTCTTGCTAAATGGAACCTGCATTCCTAAATGATCTAAAAATGCTTAATTATTAATAAATCCCCCAGGGACTGGTGACATTTGGGATGATTTTTATCATGCTGAAGATATTTAACAACACACCGTGTGCAGTGGGATCTAATCCAACTGCTTCATTTGAGAGAATGCCCATCCCCAGTTTGGCTCACGTACTGTGGAGTCTGAGAGCATGCAGCCTCCAAGGGAGGTAAAAAGAAGTTACTACAAGAAATGACAGTATTCAAGGCACCGTGCAGTGCACAGAGGGCAGAAAGGCCTAAAGGACTCATCTCCTCTGAGGAGGAACTGACTTGGTTGGGCCACAAACCAGAGGCTTGCATTCAGGTCAAGGCGGCAGTGGGAATGGAGGAGAGTTAAGATGATCAAAGAACCAGGGTGTGGGATGCCAGGCTTTTGGGATGGTGCAACTTCATTGTGTGACTCTGAGCAAACTACTCAACCTCCCTGAGAATTTTCTCATGTTGTTGGAAATTTAAATATACCTTCTAGAACTGTATGAAGTATGCACTTCTAATGAGCAAAACCTTTTGAAAGACTCTAACCAGAGGCTGGGGAGATGGTTCAATGGTAATGTGCCCTCCACACAGGCACAAGGGCCTCTATTCAGATTCCCAGGATGTGTGAATCTGTAGCCCTAGTGCTGGAGGTAGGGACATATTGAAGCAGAGCTCACTGATTGGTAGCCTAGCTGGCCAGTGAGTTCTGGGATCAGTGAGCAACCCTGTGTCAAAACATAAAGTTGAGAACAATTGAGAACATTCCACATGAACCTCTGACTGCACACACGAATAATTCATAAAGATGTACACACACACCACACATACCACACACACATTACCCACACATACACCACACATAAACCACATACACATACACCACACAGATACCATACACACATACCACACACACACATACCACACACACACCACACATACACCACATACATATCACACACCATACACATACACTACACACATACCACACATATCACACACCACATACATACCACACACACCACACACACACCACACATACACCACACACAAACCACACACCACACACACCACACATACACCACACACAAACCACACACCACACACACCACACACAAACCACACATATCACACACATACCATACACACACACATCATACATACACCACACATACCACACACACACCACACATAAACCACACTCACCACACACATACCACACACACACACACACCACAAATACCCCACATTCACACATACCCCAAGTTTTTACAGAATGTATTTAAAGGTAAAGAAGGATTAAAGACAAGTTTGACTAAGCATCTACTGTGTAACGGGGTTAATTCCAGCCTTGTATAATCACAAAGCCAACTAGTCTTTGCAAAAAAAAAAAAAAAACAACCCAAAAAACCCTAGGCTAAACCAGGAGACCAAGGCTGGAAGCCTTTGCCTAAAGTCACAAAACTGGTGCAGAGCCAGGCTACAAACGTTGAGGAACATATGTCTCAGTAGACAATATATAAGAGGAAAACGGGTCACAAGTACATTTTTAAATGGAAATGCTCCATCAAGTCAAGCAGTTGACTTACATGTTGTGATGCATATTCTCTCAACATATGAACATTACCATGAAATTTTAATTATTTTGTTATCAGTCTATTTCTCTACACCATGATATTAAGGAAGGAGCATCTCTAACAGAGGCAAAAATAAATTTTTGAATAAAGTAAATGTTTGGGAACTCCAGCTAGGAGATTTTACATAAGGTCCATTTTTTTTTTTTTTTTTTTTTTTTTTTAGTGGATTGACAGGTGGTCTCAAAGGCAACAGCCATGACATCATTGTTTCTAGAATTTCACTGGGAGATCGTCTTGGATGAGGTTTCTGATTCTAATGGTAACAGTCCCCACCCCCCTTCATTCCTCTTCAGTATCCTGTGTTCTGTCCCAGGAAAGAGGAGATCTCATTTGTACACAAATGCTTTGCATACAGTGGGGTCCTGCTTGTTAGTGTTTAGTCTAAAGACAAAGTCACTGATGGCCATTTATAAGAAAAACACATCATGAGAGAGGGCTTTGAGACCAGACACTGGAAGCCAGCCCATCAGCTGCTCTCTGAGTGACCTCACTACACCACTTCAGGCCTCAGTTTCTCTTCTCCTGGTGGAAAGACTGATACATATATACCTTAATCTGGAGGAGCTGAGGAGATCTTGGTAAGATGCCAGAAGATGCTAGAAGAAACTAGAAATGTCTCCTGCTTCTTTTTATATAGGAAAATATAACTTCCTCTAAAGGTTTAGAACTTATGGAGCATGTGCTTTTGGTTTAATTTGGCTTGGTTTTTGCAGAAAGGGAACCTGAAACCTTGTATATGCTAGGCAAAACCTCTGCCGCTGAGCAATATCTCCAGCCCTGTTTTGTTTTTGTTCTGTGAAACAGGATCTGTCCTATCCATACTGACCTTGAACTTATTTTGTAGTTGAGTTTGACCTTGAGCTACTGATCCTTTAGCTTCCACTTTCTGATCCTGGAATTCCCGGTGTGTGTCACCATCCATTCTACGCAGAGCTTTTGTGAACTCTAGCATGCCCGGTCCCAAATATGTGCTTTTCGTAAGAGTAGAAAATGGCCTGAGAAAACAGTTCCATTCCTGTATTCACTGCAGCTGGTAGTCTACCAGACCTGCCTCAGCTGGGCGGACTCAACTGTTCATTTCAACGCAAAGACACTACTGAGGAACAACACTCGGCCAATGCTTTTGCTAATGGAGTCTTGCTTTTCTACTTTGGACAGTTTTGTGGGTTCCCCCTTACTCTTATGGCACACAGTAGACCTGCATCAATGTGACCTGCCTTCTCATTTTATAGATAAGAAAAAAAATGAAACCCTGAGAAGTCGGGGAATGGCTGAATTCATGCAAACAATTAAGGGCAGGGACAGAAAAATCATCCAAGCCTCTTATCACGAAGTCTGGCTCTGATCTCTAACACCTCATCTTTTATAGCCCCAAAGACTAATTTTTCCTCTCAGTCCTTAGCCACCTCCTTTCCTCCACACCCTGATTTGGCAAAGGTGTTTTAAACCTGTGGGCTGTGACCCCAGATTGCATATCCGATATCCTGAATATCAGATATTTAACATTATGATTTGTAACTAGCAAAATTACAGTTACGAAGTGACAATGAGATCATTTTAGGGCTGGGGATCAGCCCAACATAAAGAACTATATTAAGGGTTGCCACACCAGCCAGGTTGAGAACCAATGCTCTAGATATTTCTCTACATTCCCTCAATAGGTGCAGAGAGGCCTGGTGTAGCATTCTCATCCATGGCATCCTCAATCGAGGTTCCCAGTGACTGTGCAGAATGGACCCCCTACAGTTGGTTAAGTTTGTTCTTCATGGGGAGCTCAAAGGTTTAAAAAAAAAAACAAAAAACCACAAGACTGAGTCACTAGGATCTCCAACCTGCTCTAGATGCTGGAGCCTCCTACACTGTACCAGCAACATCCAGGCTGGATACTTTTCAGACATGTACTTCTTTTGAAGTGCAATCAGGCTTAAGACTTGGAAACTGGCTTTATTTTTCCCTCGGAGGGACATTAGATTGTGAAGGTGATCGGGGCTTATGAAGAAACACAGAAAAGCAACAGCCCACGAGGCACTAACTTCATACATTCAACCAAGGCTTCTGTTCTCTGCTTACCTACCTGGTCAACCAAGCCTTATTGCTATTTATGATTTATTCCCAGCAAATACTCCCTGCCCAGCGCTGCTCAGCAAGCCATATTTTGCAGAGAGTTTTCAAAATGTTGGGGAACAAAGACTTGTAAGGGGAAGCCTAACATAACAGAAAACTGTCACGCTGCCGCCGCCAGCCTTGGTGAGTGTGCCAAAGTTCAGAAGCAAGAAGTCACCCTCTCTAAGACGTGCCTCTCTGTGTAGCCACTGCAGCCATGCAGGACATCCCTGGAAACCTACAGCATAAATGAAATGCCCTTCAAACAGGAAACTTCCAGTTGCTTCTGAGTGTGACTGAGTGCCCTCCCCAAGTCCGGCATGCCCCCTTCTATAGGACCACCGGGGTGTCGACGGTGGAAGATAAAAGAGGAAAGAGCAATACAGGAAGTCCTACGTGGCATACCCGCTCTCCCTCTCTTGCAAATCCTCTCCAGTTTTGGGGCGGTGGGTGAGTAATGTGAGGGTTAGGCTTTCTTCCCAGCATAGGAATCTCTCTCTTCTTCCTGGATTGCACCATGCACCTCCATGAAGGCTAAACTCTGCCTAGAAACAGCACTGTGGCCGGCCCTTCCCCCCAGAAGCCAGAAGGGCCAGATCTGGCCCAAAGCCAGGCTTGGAAGAAACAGCATAGGGCAGAGAAAGAGGCGGTGGGTGGGGCTGGCCGCTTTGTGTCACACATTCAAAGCCTAATTTTGGATCAGAGTCATCCTTGTAGCCAAGCCTGAAAGATCGCTGAGGCCCCAAATTGAACCCACAGCTTAGAGGTGGGGCATGGGAGAGTCTTACTCCACAGCTGCTCTCTCTGCTGAGGTTCAGCTAGAAGTGTCTGGATTTTCACTTCTCAGTCAGAGCAGCGCTGATTGCCTCTTAACCTCGTGCTAGCAACGTGCATGCTCTGACCCGGATTTGTGTGCACATAATCACAGGGTGCCTCAGCTGAAGCCAGGGACCCTAAAGCGACCTCTAAGACACACCCTCTTACTTCCCGTGGCACAGGCACAGGCCAGTGGGGTCAAAGCAGGTTGCAGGTGACCCAATAGGCACCTTCCACTGAACAATAAATCCAGCATGGGGGCGGGGGAGGCTGGGAAGGTGGCTCAGTTGGTAAAGTGCTGATACACAAGTATGAGACCTGAGCTAGAATCCTCAGCACTAATGTAAAAGACAGATAGTGGCTCCTTGAAGCTCCTTGGTCACTCAGTCTAGTTAAATCTACGAGATCTATGAGCTTCAGGTCAAGTCTCAAAAAAACAATGTAGAAGACATGAAATGTTGAGCTCTGGTCTCCATTTCTCCTCCCCAGATGTGTATACACCTGCACAAACACAGCCACATAGAGACACAAGAACCACAGAGAGAGAGAGAGAGAGAGAGAGAGAGAGAGAGAGAGAGAGAGAGAGAGAGAGAGAGAGAGAGAGAGATTGAGTTTTTTCTGATGTGGGGAAGTCCCCACATGAGAGGAAAGCCCCAGGCACTAGGAGGAGGAAAGGGCCTGCCTCTCATCCTTGAAGGGTGTGGGCACTTCCTCAGGAGCTCCAGAGGTTGCCAAGATCAGGCTGCTGAGTCCCTGGCACTCAGGGCATCAGGATGCTTGTTTGCAGAGCTGGCGGCCAGCAGCCTGGAGCAGCTGGTTGTAATTACGCACTGCAGCTTCAGAGGAAGTTCCTGGCTGGGAGAGCGTGTGCTGGGCCTGGCTGCACACTGGCTGCTTGGCTTCAGGGAACAATGGAGCTAGAAACCGGTGACAGCAGAGAACATGCGGAGGATCAGGACGAGTGTGAAGGCAGGCAGAAAGAAAGGGTGAGAGATGCCTCCAACTGTGCATGGGAAAACCTGTGCACGCACTCCCAGGATCCCACTCTTGTTCCCAGCCGCCACACGAGATGCTCTGTGAAGACTTCCTTTTAAACTATACCTAGCAAAAGCTACATTTAGAGAAATGTGCCTGGCTGGCATATTGAATAGCACTCCTCAGCCAGCTCATCTAAATTGTCCGAGTCTTTGTAGCAGCTGGCCATGAGGGAAAAACAAAAGACTGGTTGATGAAAAAGGCAGGTCTCTCTTGAGAGGCAGTGCGACCCAGATGCCCACATCCAACAGGAAATAGCTAGTGTTATGGAAATGAATTGTGGGTTCATTAATAAGTTCTCTTCTTCCTGGTTGGAGAAAAACATATTAATGTCCGATTCTCTATACTTTTCAAGATTTGTTCAGTGTTTACTCATGAGAACACCACGGGGAAATGAGTTCAAAGAGAGAGTGGGGACCTGAGAGCAGGGTGGGATGTGTGGGAGGGATGTCTTCCCTGCTGCTTGAGTTGGAGACACCCATGCCCCTCACACTAGCTAGATTTTAACACCTGTAGGCAATTGCCTCACTTGGCTTTTCTGTGCACACAGCTGTGATACCTCCTGACAGAGTAAGGAGAAGTGTGTGTGTGTGTGTGTGTGTGTGTGTGTGTGTGTGTGTGTGTGTGTGTGTGTTTCCTCAACCCAGAACAATACGAAGGCTCAAAAATCAGACAAGTGGACAAGCCTGCAGTTCCTGTGGCCTCTTGGCGACCTCTCTACACTTGTACAACTCCTGATTTATGTCACATTAAAAGGGCGGGCTTGGTACCTGTTATTGGGCACCCTCGATGTATAAAACTGACAGGCACACACAATGTCGTGTTATTGGTTTGGCCTGGTAAATGAGGAAGCAATCTCATTACCTTCCCCCTTGTCCACTGCAGAGCACAAAATTGCTTGAAATACTATCAATCAGTAGGTGTGATGCAGGGAAGTGCCCAGCCTTTACGTGGACATGACAGCCTTGCTCCCTAATGATTAATAGAAATAAATGACGACGCCATTCTCTTCAGAACTGACTGCAGGGCATGGCCTCATAGGCTCGGTAGAGGGATTTTGGTAAAAATGCAAAAGGATTTTTTCCAGAAAGATTCAAGTAAGGACTATTTTTTTTTTTATTCCTTTTCTTCAATTTAGGCCCTTGATTTTCTAAACACACACACATTTACACACTCATCCACACATACTCATGCACACACACACTCCACATAAGGGGATGGTTAACTTTGAGAACTGAGAATATTCTATTCTATACAATAGTCAATAGCTATGTTTGGTAATTTAAGTAAAATGAAATGAAATCAAGAACTCCCTTCTTCAGACAGGCCAGACCTACTGGTGACCCTCTACACTTGCTCACTAGTCACATGTGTTTGGCGACTGTTGTACAGAATTATAGCGTCTCCATCATCAGGAGGTTCAATTCAGGATGTTTGTTTGCTTCTGTCCTTAGAATTCTCTACATGTAATTGTTTTTATAAAAGTGATTTTCCCCCCCTCTGATATTGCAACTTCTATGAAATTCATTAGCTTCTTTCCGCTCCTAGGGGAAGTGCCCCAACTACTCTGCTAGTAGAAACTTCTAGAATGGTTAGCAAAACCATGCTGCATAGCAGCCCTGGAAAACAAGGCAGCTGGACCAGACTAGTCTCAGGCTATTGACTCTAACTTATTCCCTTAGATAACCTTCTTAGGCAGTTTTTTAAAAATATTTTTCACATTTACTAGAGAGGAGGTGGAGAGAGAAAGAGAGAGAGAGAGATAGAGAAAGAGAGAGAGGTGTTAAGAGGACAATTTGTGGGAAAATCAGTTCTTATCAGTTCTTTCTTTCCACCATGTAGATCTTAGGAATCTACAGAAGTTAATCAGGCTTGGCAACATGCACCTTTACCCGCTGAGCCATCTCGTTGGCCCTAGACAATTTCTAGTAATAGATCCCAATGAGGCCAAGCAATGTGTTAAGAGAGACACTGGGGCATCTCCATAAAAATTTGCACAATAGAGTCTAACAGGTCCTTCAGAATGATATGATATGCCTCATTACAAAAGCCGTGATGAAACTTTGAAGTTAGGCGGCCTCACAGAGCACTGAAGCACTTTGATGCAGCTCAAGTGTCTGCCTGCAAAGCTTCCAGGGGCAGAGATTAGAAAAATTACCTGCATCCCATAGCACAAGTCTTTTGTGTGCATGTCAGTGGAGGCAGAGGCTGGGTCACACGAAGTCAACACCAAAACCTGCTCCCAAAGTAACCAGGGAAGAATTCACCAAAAGATGAGGCTCCTGATACTGTTGATGGGGGGAGGGGGGTTGTATCAAAACATGTTTATAGGTTTTCCAACTTCAAATGGAACCTTGCTGACAGACACTTTTCCCACTTTAAAATTTGTCACCTCTGATTCTGTTTGCAAGTCTTCCAACTTGGTTCTCATCTTCTCTGTGAATAAGATATATGGATATATAAGTGTATTATGTATATGGATTAATAACTAAAGGCAGGTCCTAAAAGTACGTTAAGGTGATTCGAACATTCTTCAGAATTTGATCCCAATCGGAGTGGCACAGGTATCCCTAGGTAAGACCTCATTCCTGGAAGGTGATAAACAGGATGTTTTCTTAGACAACACTACTATACTACAAAGCAGCCATTAGGCATAACAGCCACAGACCTGGTGTTTCACCCAGTCAACAGAGACCTTTGTTGGACAGGAAGAGAAGGTAGAAAAAAGAGGCAGAACTGGACACCAGGGAGTTACTAGGAAAGGAGTCAGAAGGTCTTTGGAGTTAGTGTCTTACAGAGTGTTCTACTGATGTGAAGAGACACCATGACCATGGCAACTCTTATAAATGAAAGCATTTAATTAGGGCTGGCTCACATTTGGTGGTTTAGTTCACTCATCACAGCAAGAAGCATGGTGGCATGTAGGCAGACTCTAGAGAGGTAGCTGAGAGCTCTACATCTAGATAGGCAATCAGCAGAAAGAGAGAGAGAAAGGGACACTGGGACTGGCTTAAGAATTTACCTCTGAAAGCCCAGCCCCCAGCGACACACTGCTTTCAACCAGGACACATCTACCCATGTTTAAAACCACTACAGTTAGACAGCTTAGCCCCTTCCCTCTCTGACCTCTAAATCAGTTCAGAAATCAACTAAAAATGATTCTCCTGCCAGCTGTTAATGATATAATGATCTACCCAAGGCAGGCTACTTATGAAGAGAAAGAAGTTTCTTTAACTAGGTTTTGAAGGGTGTAGGGAATGACAGAGGCCTAGTCCTTTTAAATGTAGCTCATTCATACACCATGGCTGGTGGCGATGGCAGCGATAAGTGTGGAAAGAAAGAACCACATTGTAAATAGCACCTTGAGCTTTTATACCAGTCTCACAAAGAAGCACCCCAGATTCACGTGAACACCCCAGTTCTCCCCAAAGTGCAGTCCCTAGACTTGTGGACTTCTCGCTTATACCTATCCCTCTCTTAAAGCTGTACAGCTCGACAGAACACGGGTAGACTCAACTAGCAACAACACTTGAACCTTTGGGAGCACATCCAAATCCAAACCATGGCACAAAGATAATCTGGAAGTAACCACCAGCCTGGACACTAGAACAACCTAGTCTCCTTCCAGCCTTCGTGTCTTAGATTCCTTCCTTCCTTCCTTCCTTCCTTCCTTCCTTCCTTCCTTCCTTCCTTCCTTCCTTCCTTCCTTCCTTCCTCCCTCCCTTCTTTCTTTCCTTCCTTCCTCCTCCCTCCCTTGTTCCTTCCTTCCTTCCCCCTCCCTCCTTTCCCTCCTTCCTCCCTTCCTTCTTCCTTCCTTCCTTCCCTCCCTCCTTTTTCAAGACAAGGATTACCTGTGTAGCCCTCGCTGTTCCCTGGAACTCACTATGTAAACCAGGCTGGCCTTGAATTCACAGAGACCCACCGGCTTCTGTGTTGGGATTGAGAGCATGCATCACCATACCTGGCTTCCAGACCCATTTTCAAAATATAGGTTTTGTTTATTTATTTGTGTGTGTGTGTTTGCAACAGAGTGGTATGAGAGCCAGAGGAGAATTCACAGGCATCACTTCTTTCACCATGTGAGTTCTGGGACCAAATTCAGGTCATTGGATTTGGTGGCAAATACCTTTACCCACTGATCCATCTCCCTGGACCAAGACCCATCTTGGAAGATGACATCCAGTTTAAGTGACATCTGTCTCTATCAGTGTGGATGCAAGATTCCTGCCAATAACCCTTAAATGTTTGATGGGGGCCACAGATTCTTTGCCGGTTGTCTGTCTTTTTTCAGCTAAAGATACCTTTATTCCTAGGGAATTGGCACTCTTAGCTAAATAACAGTCGTCTGAAAATGAAGCTCCGTCGTCACAGAGCTGACTGTTTTCTTTCCTTTAAGTCCTTCATAAATCATATATAGCAGTGTTGGCATGAGTCATAAGGCTGGGCAGTGAAGCTCCTGCTAATCCACGCAGCTGCATGGGCCTAAAATACCTCGGTGAATAGAGTGTGTTTGTCCTGCTTGGTTGATCGCATAAATAGGAAATCAGCAACATCTAGGGCTTCCCCAGTCTCTGGCTTCTGTGTCTCACAATCCGTCCTGCTTTGCTACTGTCCCTTCTGCTTGCCCATCAACCCACATCCCAGCCTCTCACCTTTGTGAGAAAAGAAAAGGTTCTGAAACTGGAGATGGCTCAGTCTGCAACGTGCTTAGCTCACTAGGAGGGGGAACTGGGTTTGGGTGTGGCAATGCACATCTGTGATCCCAGCTCCGAAGGAACAGGCAAATGAATCCCCAGAGATTACTGGCTGGCTAGCTTAGCCTGATTGATGGGCTCCAGGTTCTACAAGAGACCATATCTCAACAATGATATATTGAAGATGAAGAGAGAGGAAGGTATACAGGTTAACCTGTGGCTTCAACATGTACACACACACACACACACACACACACACACACACACACACACACACACACACACACGGGGGGGGGGGGGGGGGCTTAGACAGATGACAGAGACACGCATACAGAAACAAACACACTGACACACACAGAACAGATAGACTGACCAACTAATAGACAGACAGACAGATAGACACACACACACACACACACACACACACACACAGAGAGAGAGAGAGAGAGAGAGAGAGAGAGAGAGAGAGAGAGAGAGAGAGAGAGAGAGAACAGCTTAAGCGCACTTAGTCTGTTAGCACTAATGGAGCAGTGCAAGACGTCTCCTGTTATTAAACAGCCTTCAGACGGTTGATTCAACATGGAACACAGTGAAATCACATATGCGCTACTCTCATCTTGACCTTGTTGAGCAGGGAACTCCAGGATGGGAGTACTGTCTCTTCTCTCCATGGTGGGCTCAGAGACAGGTCTAGTCAGGCCCAGCTGTCCTCTTAAGGGAGGCTCCTTCTGAGGCTCCAGGAGTAGCCAGCTCAGACTGTGATCTGGTCATACTAGCCCAACCTGGGCAACAGCTCTCTACTTCCTGCTGGTTCCCCAACGTTCCTGTGGACCCCAGGTTAGCTCAATTTCCCCTCCCTCCCTGTTCCTTCTCTCTCTGAGATCTGCCATTGTTCTTGGCAGTCTCCTTGCTGCTTTTCTAGTTAATGTCTAATAATTTTACACGGTACCCACTTCTTCTCTGTTCTCCTTTAAGATGCTCATGTTATTGCTTTATTGAGTAATGGAGTTTCTGACACTGAAGTGTGCTGTAGGCATGCTTTCGCCTCATTAGCGGACATATTACTGTATATGTGGGTCACTTATTGTCTGTTGGATAGGGTATCTCATTTACCTTCTGATTAGGGTATTATTTAATATGTATTTAGGGCTTTGGTATTAAGAGATGTATTTCTTTAATTAAATACATATTTTGAGTCCTGACATCTGACATGGTTTGCTTATATATAAAGTGTTTATATAATTTGCCTTTCTGAGCTCAGTGAAGTATAAAATACACTAATGAGAGGTAGTAAATCATTCCGCACATATAAGCCTCCATTTGTTGTGCCGGCCTAACAGCAGTCTCAGCGTCTTCTACAATTCCAGGCCTACTGCTCTTGACTTTGCTTCAGTACACGAGTGGTGTTTCCCGAGCAGTGGTCCTTTTAGGGCATCAGGTTTGGGAAATTGAGCTGAGAGGTAATGGAGAGAAAATACTTTTAGTGAACTTATTTCTTTGAGCTATTGTGTGTGCGTATGTACACGCATTTGTGTGTTTGCACATGCGCGCATATGCGTGTAGAGGCCCGAAGACTGCCATCAGATGTGTTTCTACGTTTTGTTTTTAAAGACAGGGTCTCCAGCTGAACGAGGAGCTCACTGATCAGCTGGTCAGCAAGCCCAGAGATCCTCAGCATTTAGATCACCAGCCTGTTGTCAGGCTCAGCTATCCACATGAGTG
Organism: Phyllotis vaccarum; assembly: GCA_033318265.1. NCBI lineage: Eukaryota > Metazoa > Chordata > Mammalia > Rodentia > Cricetidae > Phyllotis > Phyllotis vaccarum. Next base: position 9,399,391 of record JARWLC010000010.1, read on the forward strand.
CTGGGGCTTGAACTCATGTCTTCATGTTTATGGAGCAGGTCCTTTACAGATTGAGCCATCTCTCCAGCACCCCTCATTACTTCTTTTTGTGACTACTCCTAATATGGAGATAAAAACTTCTATGTTAGACGGAATTGGGTTTGAATCTATTAATATGTAACCCCGACAAGTTGCCCAACTTTCCTAAGACTCTCATTTCTGACTTTAAGAAGTAGCTTGTAATACCTCTTCCTACAGTTGGTCATGAAATAAAGGTGCTTAGACTGAACCACAGATTCCAGGGCCCCTCAGTATATCAGGTACCACCATCCTTGGAAAATAACAGAAAGAGAATTAATTCTGTCCCTGTGGCTGCAATTCATTTATAATTACAAATACCAAGACTATAATTAATTAAGCGAAATCATCAATTAGCATGTACATCTACAGCATTACCTTGATCTCACATATGGCTGTTAGCACAGCACACTCCCCTTACTGTTTACTCACGGCAAATGGTCACATGGAATCTGTTGTGTGGGAAAGCGGACATCAGGAGTCACATCCAAGCTCCAGGCTGGAGGAAGATCATATGAATCACATTCCTACCTTACCAGCTCGATACCGGATTGAAAGGCCAGGGACCATGGCCTGATGCCTGCCCACACATCAAAAAATGTTCTACTCATGGGACAAGAGCTCTTCTCAGGCCATGGCCCCCCCGGGTCTTGAGGATGATCTACTTTAATGGTTTTACTGAATCAAGTGCTAATCCCTTCTGGAAAAATCTACATAGGCATTGCAGAAATAATGTGCTACTAGTTATTTGGGCATGTCTACCTGAGTTGTGCCTCCGTCCTAATTTGAAAGTTTTGAGAAGATGAAATTTATTTCAAGTACATGAGGAGCACGTGACCACCACTGAACCAATCACTGTTACTGTGACATAATGGGCATTAGTTAGACTCAAGTCAGAAGCCTAGCTATCCCAGGATCAATGGGCAGCAGCATTGCTTCCTAAACTACATTAAGAGAACATTAGATTGGAGAGATTTGCCAACATCCAAAGGTTCTTTGAGCATCCAGGGGCAGTATATACACAAACTGTGCTACTCAATAAAAACCACTTTAGGAATCTGAACAACGAATTCAGGTTGTCAATCTGGTGTGTTTTTTAGATCCAATCAGGTTGTAGAACTCAGTTCAAGTGTGTTAACAGAGCAAATGTAGCACAAGGATTTCATACTTAGGCAGAAAATGGCCAGTATAAGAGTAGGAGTTGATTTTCTAGGTCAGTTGACCAAATGCCCAGATAACTAACATCACATTATCTCTGGCGTGTGGGCAAAGGTGTTTCCAAAAGAGATTAGCACTCAAATCATAAAACTCAATAAAGGAGATAGTCCTCCCAAGTCTGGCATCATCCAATCATTTGAAAAGTAAGCCAGTAAGACCCCCTTTCCGTGCTGGAGCTGGCCTCCATTGCTTCCCACACTCAAACACTGGTGCTTTTGGTTTGGGTTTGGGAGACTTTAGATTTGTACTGAGTGACACAGCAATCTCCCCTGGCCTCCAGCTGGCAGATGGCTGTGCATGGAGCATCTCAGCCTCCATAATTACAGGAGTCAGTCCTACCCAGGAAATAACTTTCTCCATGCTTTTATACACACAGATAGGGTATAAATGATATAAACATATAGTTATATATTATGTATGTGGATGATATAAACTGTATGTGGGCTTGATAACCTGAGTTCAATCTCCATAACCCATATGGTAGAAAAAGAGAACTAATTTTGGCATCTTTTCCTCTGATCATGCCATGTGCATGCCCACTCAAAAACCCACACAAAAGAAATAAACGTAATACAAAACCAAAAGCCCCATCAATTAAAAAAAATACTATCCAGATAACATGGGGCTCACAGTTAAAAGAAGAAAGTGTTGGTGCTTATCTAGAGAGAAGAGAAGCTAGATGTGTCAGAATGTAGAAGACACATCCTGCAGTAGTAACACAGACCTCCTGGACACACATGTCCAGCTGGCATCAGTGACAGAGAGAAACAGGACAAGGCTGGTCCTTGTGAGTATTAGACAAACTAAATTCTGTGTTCACTATACTGAATCTGTCTCATGGAAGCTTAGCTAATAGGCCTGTGCGGCCACACCTGGCTTTCACAAGGATGCTGGCGATGAACCGCAGGTCTTTATGTTTATACAGCAGCAAACACTTTGCTGGTTGAACCGTCTCCCCAGTTTTTGTGGTGGGGCGTTTTGTTTGGACACAAAGTTTATAGCTCAGGTTGATGTCTAACTCTCTGTACAACTGAAGATGACCTTCAATCTCTGATCCTCCTGCCTCTACCTCCCAAGTGCTGAAATTCCGGTGTATAACACCACGCTTTGCAATGTTGGGATTGAACCCAGGGCCTCAGGCATGCTAGTCAATCACTCTACCAACTACAGCCCTGGAAAATGTACATCCTATAAACAATAAATATGAGAACCATCAAGTATGTTTTGGTGAACTTTAGTATGGAAGTTATTAAGCAATACAGCTCTTTGTGCCAACAGCCTGTGAAGGCTCCATTTTTCAAGCAAGAATAAAGAGAGCAAACTATTAAGCTGTGAATCCATTTTGGGCTTCTTATTAGCAATAGGGCATCATCAGAACTAATTTCATGTTTATTAATAAATGAGTAATAAATAAAAATCATTCCAAATAACAATAAACTTTTAGGAGAAATATGGATCTAGAAATCAGTCATAAACTTGGGCCATGCTGAAAATTATTAAGACATGCTAATTTGTTTAAGCTAAGTGCTCTATCTTTAAAATTTGTTCCTAACTGTCTTGTCATTTAATCCTCAGAAACTGAATGATGGAAGTTAGGTTAATCACTCAGGTTAGGTTAATCACTCAGGTTTTCATACTGTAACACACACACACACACACACTGTTGAGCCACAGAGAGGTTGGTTGTTTGCTCAAGGTGTCAGTGTTAGAGTAAGGGGAAGAGCCATGCTTTCTGAATCTCACAGTGTGGGGAGCAAGTGTACCCCTGTACAAATGACTGTTGTTGACAAGAGCATGGCCATGTTAAGGACTCATCCTCAGATTCACAGGAAAAGCAAGACCTTCCCCTAGTCTGAGTATAGATGCCAACCTTAAGCTAAAGACAGTAAATACAAAAAGTACTGACCACAGCTCCCTCATCCTGGATGACTACATGATCACGCCCCCATGAGACTGCTCCCCTAAAAAGATCCCCCTACCAAGACTAGCTAACCCATGTCCTCCTTCACATTGTACATAATGAATGTGCAGAGTGTCAGGGCTGCTGGTGTGTCACCATCTGAGAGTTTAGCCCACCCAATCCTGGTTTTACATTACTGTGTCTATCTTTCCTTTTCTTCTTTCAATAATGTATTTTTAAAAACAATTATTTGAATTTATAATATAATTACACCATTTACTCTTTCCCTTTCCTCCCTTCAAAGCCTCCCATATATTCCCCCACCATGCTCTCTTAAGTTCATGGCTTCTTTTTCTTTAGATGTTGCTGCTGTTGGTGGTGGTGGTGGTGGTGTGTGTGTGTGTGTGTGTGTGTGTGTGTGTGTGTGTGTGTGTAACCTGCCTTAGTCTCTGTAAGGTTAACGGTATGTGTGTTTTTAGGGCAGACCATTTGGTACTGGATACCAATTGGTGTGCTCTTCCTTCCCTAGGGAAGAATGTTTCTCCTGCTCTCAGCATCCTGTAGTTGTCTCTAGGTCTTTGCCTGGGATACAGTCTGCTAGGTCTTTCTCTCTTCCTATTGGTGTTATCTTTGTTAGGTCAAGTTTAGGCAGCCATGTTATTGATAAGTACAGTTCTCACCCCTTATCAAGAATTGTAACAGATGGAGACCATTCCAGAAAAACCACAACCAATCAAAATGCAGATTTGTGGAACCCAGTCCCAATGGCTACACCTATGGCAGAGCTCCTGCATCCAAGGCACAGGAACCATTGAGGAGAGGGGGAGTGGATGGTAAGAGCCAAAGGAACGGGAGAATTGCTGTGAGGTCATGTATCCCAGAAGTGTCTGTCTTTCTTGAAGTCCAGTTTCCAGGACTCGGCTTGTTGGACTGAGATAGCACAGCAGCTCATTGTTACTTCATGGTCAAGTTTCAGAAAATATAAACAGGAGTACGGTCTCTTATTTTCTCCATTCCATGGTGCAAGCTATCCTTTTAGACAGCTGACAAAAACATGCCTCACAGACTGTTGGAAAGCAAGCCAAGGAACACAATAACAAAAATGATATTTAATGTTTATTGTTATTATTTCCCAAACTCTTTTTTTATGTAACCCCTAGAAATACCTACAGTAACATGTATTTCTTACAATTCCATGTTAGGAATGAATAAAGGGAGCCTCAGGTGGCTTCCAAAGATGGTTGGCCTAGGTTGGGGTGGTGGTGCACACTGTAACCCCAACTTGGAGTCAGAAAGATGACTGGGTAGTGTAGACAAGCCTTGGGCTACAGAATGAGTTTGAGTCTCGTCTAGAACACACAGGGAATCTCTGTTTCAAGAAAATTTAAATTAGATTAACTGAAACAAAGTCATTTGGCAGGCTGATTGCAGAACAAGGGTCAGTAAGGGGTTATCTAATCCAAAATTCACTATTCCCCCTGTTCTTGGGTGCAGGCTCAGTGTTGGGCAGACCAGCTTTCGCTACTGATCTATCTTGATCCTGTGTTAGATGCGGAGTATCTAAGTGAAGAGGATGTAGGCACAACCTATGATAAAGAGCTAAGTTGATGACCTAACACCAGCAAGTATATCCCACCCAGGAAAGGAAGGCTCACCTTTCAGCTTTCATTTACTGTGCAGTCCTGATTCAAACCTTTCTTCCCAATGTGCTTGCTTAACAGGGCCTGACAGTACCAAGCAGGGCCTTCTCCATGGCCACTGACCTCTGATTCACCTCCATTAGAACGGGCCACCAGAAGGGTAGCCATTGGCCAGGAAAGAAGCCCTTTCCCCTGACTTTAATATCCTTAAGTGAAAGAAAGATGTATAAAATTCCTGTTATTACCCACCTAACCAGAGTGGATAATAATTTTCATATAGAAACCAAAATCCAATGCTGGCATAAATAGTGTTATTTAAAGTCTTCATGTACAACTGAGTATATAGTTTCATTATTCCTGATGCTTTTGAATCATCTTCAAAACATTCCTAAGGCATTAATCCATATTATGGACCTGGAACTTTATTCTGCTTAAAGTTTTACTTGTTTTCAAATTATATAACTTAAAAGTGCCCCAAACCACTTTATTTTGGCACTTATAACCCAGGAAACTGATTTTTTTTTAACCCCCTCAAGATTTTTGTAAAATTCTTGTCTTAAGCTGATGCTTGTTAACTGGGGAGATTTTTTATTCTAACCAACTTTTAATTTCCTGAAAGTTGAGGCTTATGATACAGAGAAGGGACTAACAAATCTCACCCTGCTATAATGAGGTAGATGGGTAAATGAGTAGGGGGCCACGCTCTGAAGATTATATTGTCAACAGCTTTGGGTCTTTTTTCAAACCTCCCAATTATGTGTAGATGTGGTTATCTGAGCACACAAACATATTCCTTCAGTAAGGGTGCTAGACTAACAGTCTAAATTTCCTCTATGTAATATTCTTTTTAATAATAATGTCTATTGAAGACATCTGTGGGAGTCTATAATGCCTGTCTCAGGGTAGACGGTGAAAGTGAGTGCTTTAAGAATTCTGTTTTCAGTTTAACATTATGAGCTGTTAAGGAGAAGGTTTATGGGTCTAACTTTATTAGTTGGAATTTGACTCAAGACTCAAATTGAAATTGGGTCCAAGAATTTACTTATCCATAATATTACGAAAGGCTTTTAAAAACATTAGAAAGTTTAACTAAACAAGAATATTAGTCTAATTTAAAGTATTCTCAGGGTCATGCAAAGCACTTCCTAATTACCAGGTCTCAGACTCCTGCGTCCACCTGTCTGTCCCTTCTCAGCTTTGGGAAAGCCAAAGGCTTATTATAGCAAGTCAATACTCTAACTGTGAGGGAATGGGCTGCATACATTTGCAGAATTGTGTAACTATAAGCACATTAAAAATTCCATATGTCATTCAGCCTTTATTAGGGTTCAAGGTAACCCCTGAGCCACAGGGGTGGTGACGAGCCAGAAAAGCACAGGGCTGCAGCCCAGACCTGGCCTGGATGGGGCTACTCACTGCCAAATGAAAATGAATCCCCTAAGCAACCATTGGCTAGGCTTAGCAGCCCTGTGATTTTATTTTAAAACCTCATTGATCAAGATTAAAAGAAAACAACAATAAAACATCTAATTTTGATGCAGACAGTTTGATGAGCACCCCATTCTCCACGTCTGTGGCCTCGATGCTTCTCTGGGCATTTCGATTAGTGACAAGTAATCACTGTCAGGGAATTTGGCTGTTTCATCACCTACAGAAAGGACCTGTGTAACTCCGCAGTGAGCTGTCTGGGTGAATTATATGCCTCATTCATGTACTTTTTGACTGAACAGTGATAACTTTGATAATACTATCCTGCAGCCTACTCTGAGAGGAATCTGCTGGCTTTTTTTTTTAGACAGTCATTCAAAGTGACTCCATTCCAGTCTCAATTCATTATAATCAGGAAGAAATGATTGCAAGGCCAGATTACACAGAGGTTTAGAACACCCAGTTCTCAGAAGAACCTACAAAATGTAGCTGGCAAGTTTATTTTATAATCTCATATTCATAACCCTCTGGCACAGACCTACCAGCTTTGCCATGCTTTCATTCATTCAATCAATCCACACTGATTGCTTCCCATCCATCACAAGTTGATCTAGGTACTACTGGCGATTAAGCTGTGAGCCAAACAGATACAGCCAATGCTCTGTCACAGCAAAGACAAGAGTATTTACATGTGTAATGAATATTAGAGAGATACAGGATGCTGTGAAGGCTTGTCACTGGAGGACCTAGCCAACTCAGATAGATTTCTTAGAAGAATTGATGTTTAGAGGCTGGATATATAGCCAGGTATCACTAGCTTAGAGTGCTTTCTACTCTTGCAAAGAACCTGGGTTCTTTCCTAGAACTAACATCGAGTGGCTTACAAGTTCCCGAAATGGCAGCACTGAGCAATCCAACATCCTTTGGCCTCTGAGGACACACATGGTGCACATAAATGCACATAGGCACACACACATACGCATAAGTGAAAAAACACATTTTCAAATTGTTAAACAGAGAAAGTAGCAGAATAAGGAGGGGGCACCTTCATGCAGAAAAAGGGGGGGAAGGCTACACCGAGACTCCAACAGTGAAAGCAAGAAAAAGTCAGCCAACAGGAAGTCAATCTGAGACATGATTGTCTCAAATCAACAGAGACATGTCAAGAAAATGATTATACTAACAAGGCTGGTTATGAATCTATAGTCATGAAGGGGTTTTTGTTTGTTTGTTTGTTTTGTTTTAAATTTGAGGACCGACGATGGGTAGAGATGTTTTCTAGGCAAGGCAGACAAGCTAGCTCTAGTTCCTGGATCTTACATAGAGATAGAAGAAGAAGAAAACAGACTTTTCCAGAGTTGCTGTCCCACACCCTCCACCATGCGCACAACAGTAATGGCGAGAATAATGATAATAAATGAAATACTTTTGTTTTTTAAGTTTGAGATGAAGTCTCAGTCTGCACTCTAGGTTGGCTCTGCTTCCGCCTCCCGAAGGCTGGGATCACAGATGAGTGTAATCTGTAATCTACCACATCCGACTTCAATTCTTTCCCCTATATAAGGAATGCACACAATTACACAGAGATGTGTGTGTAAATGATGATATGTAAAGTTTAGGTAACTATAATATCATTCAGCGATTCTTCAACTTCTTAAATAAAAGCAAAACAATGACCACTTAGTTTTGAGAAATAATTTTTTTGAGAATTAAAAGATGAGAAATTAAAATCTTTTTTTAAAACAACACCTACTGTACAGTCACAAGCAACATGGTTCCGCTCTCTGCTTTTTACTTATAATTTTACATGTAAGTTCATGGTACTAATGAGTGTATTGAACAAATATGATTTCCTGAATTTGACAGAAAGCAACCATTCCCTAAGTATATTTTTTAAGACCCCACTTTGTACAGAATACAAAGGCATTGGTCAATTACTCTTCATTACCATTGAACGGGGTTTCAGCTTACAAGCATACTTGGGTTCATTGCATGAGGCAAACAACCATGGGTTTAGGGGATGTAGTGACAATTTTCAAATTTCTTTCTAATCATTAACATTTCTGACCAACTTTGCCTCTAGGAGAAATCACTCCCTAAATTTCCAACAGGATGAATGAGGGAATTGAGTGTCCACTAGAATAGGTGACTTGGTGGGGGGACTCATGTGTGACAGACAGGTCCAAGTTCCATGCCTCTCTCTTCCCGGCCCTGCTAGATTCTGGGCAGCAAGAAAAGCAAACAAGAATGGACAAGAGACATGAGTGATTTGAAAGCCTTGGGACCAGTTATCCCTAATACCGCCTTTCCCATCTTGACTGTGGTGTGAGCACAAGACAGACATTTAAAGACATCCTCACCTTTACCTTCTATGCTTTTGAAATGACATCACCTGGAATTTATGACCTGTGGGAGGTTTGGTGATGGGATGGATCGTTCCAAAGGATTTCCATTATAAAGTTTTCCAGGTTCTTTCATAATCTTTATTTACTTTTCACAACTCAGTAGCCTTTTCAGATAGGCCCAGCTCTGTGAACCTGGACTTGTCTATAGGAAGTTAAATGATACTCACAGGCGAGCTGTGCAGAAGCACAAGAACAGTCTCTCTGTCTACACCAGAGCAGACCTTCAGCCCTGACACTGCCTGAGGTTGTCACTGAGATCTTTAATCTAGGTGAGGCACAGATCATCCTCAGCTGTCCCCAGAGCAACTACAATTTCCAGAATGTTTTCCTATGTAGAAGGTTAAAAATCACAGCTGTTTTGTCTTCTCAGGGATGAAAACATGAAAAGAAACTTTGATTCTGAAGGCTTTGGATCCTTGGGACTGACAGGAAGCATGAAGCCACTTTAGTGCTCACCTTGCACCTCCACTTTTAGACTTGTGTTATATTTTTTTAATCATCATCGGTTGCAGTTTTGATATGTTTTAATCTACAACATAAGCCATTTTTCTTTTGATTGTACTTATTTTGTATGAGAGCAGAGTGTGTGCATATTCTTGTGTATGTCGAGGTGCACATGTGTGTGTAGATACATATTAATGCATGTGCCATGGGGGCTAGAGGTCAACCCCTCGGTACTGGTCCTCAGGAACCCCCCCCCTTTTGAGATAAGATTTATAACTATGTCTTGACACTTGCCAGTTTAGCTAGACTGTCTGCCAGGCAGCCTCTGGGTCTGTCTGGTTTCTGAGTCCTCAGTGCTAGACTTATAACACCCAAGTTTTTACACACACACTGGGACTCAAGTTCAACTCTCCTTATGGTTATAGCCCTTTACTGGGATACTATGGTCTCAGCCCCACATTTTGTAGACCTTGTGGTCTTGAGTTAGCTGAAGGATTACAGTCCCTCATGGGCATAATTATCACTCACAAGATGCTTAGGTATTAACAGCTCAACCCCAAAGGCCACATAGTTCTGAATATTTTAAAAATTTGGATTAGTTTCATGAGTTACTCTAGAGCAGAGGCTCTCAGCCCATGGGTCATACCCCATGGGGTTGCCTATCAGATATCCGAATCTCAGATTAATATCCATAATCTGAATCTCAGGTCAGAGTCACTGTTTTCTAGTCATTTCCACACACAAAGGACAGGAGATGTTCTGTGCTAAGTCTGTTCCAAATGCCACAAGTCTTAGTCATCAACATGGTGGCCGTCTTGAGGGAAGACATCAAGAGGGCATTGCACCCTTGCTCTTTGGAAATTTTCCTTTGTGATTTAAGTCATGCCTGCCTTTCTTAAGGGTTTGAAGGTGGGCAAATGTAAAGCTTCATATATTTGGCAAATCTGACTTCACAGCGTATTAAATTAAAAATGCTCCCGGAACTGGAGTAATGACTCAGCAAAAATGTTTGCTGCGTACATAGAAGAACGGATTTGAGATCCCAGCACCCATGTGAAATCAGGAAGTGCCCAAACAGGACTATTTGGGAGCAGGGAACAACTATCGACCACCGTCCTTTCCAGTTCATTGAGTCTCTGTTTCAAAAGAACACAATGGAGATTCCTAATGTCTTCTTCTGGCTTCTGTGAATGTAGACAAGCATGTGCACTCACATACAAGTGAGCGCCCCCAACACACACACTCTCTCTCTCTTTCTCTCTCTTTCTCTCTCTCAAGGGATTTCAGGCCACATAAGGTCCTTTTCCCTGGTGATAGCTTTTTGTCTGTTTCTCTACTTTGAAACAGTATTTGATTTGGGACAATAAGTATAATGTATTTATCTTTTTGCCTTGGTTTATAGGAGACTTAGTGCTGTTTTCCTCCTGTATTCATAATCTATTTACACTATTTTTTATTTGTTTGTTTGTTGATACAGGTTTACAATGTAAAGCCCTGGATGGTCAGAAACGGGACCAAGATGGGCTCAAATTCACAGAGATCAGCCCGTGTCTGCCTCCCAAATGCTGGGATTAAAGGTTTAGGCTACCAGCCTTGGCTCTCTCCACCTTTTTATTCTTCCTATTTTCCTGTTTTGTGGGATGTCAATACTTCTTCAAAGTAGATAGGTGGATAGATAGATAGGTAGATAGACAGACAGACAGACAGGCACGCAGACAGATGATAAATATTCATATAGATGGCTATCACCATAAGAAATAAGCCTTTTGATTGATACATATTTATACATCTGGGAGTGTATGTGGTGTGTGCATACATGTGTGTGGGTGTGCATGTGTGGGTGCACATGCCTGCGTGTGCTTGCAGAGACCAGGGGATAACATTAGGTGGTCTGCTCTATTTCTTTACCTGACTATCACGTATTTATTTCTAACAAATTAACTAAAACTATCTTCACCTTCTAGCTCTCTTGTTAAGTCTTGGTGTTTTCTGCTAGAGATTCTTCTGGCTTCTATTCCATATCACATCTACTTCATCATTTAATTGTAACCCCCTCTCTTTAGATCACTGAGTTACCTTTTATTGCTGTCTAAAGTTTTTCCTGAAATCTTTCACAACAGATTGATACCTGTGTGCCATGTGATTTGGATCTGAGTTGACCTTCCATGGGTATTGTTGTATGACAATTGTTGCTTTTCTCTGTTGGAATTCCACACACTCTTGTTAGTTGAGGGGCAAATATATAATGTTTAAGAATAAATTAGTGGTATTTTTTACAACATGCACACATACTACATTTTAACAGAAAATTATATACAATAACAATGTGAGATATTATTTGCAATTATTTTTACATCCCCTGTCAATGGTAATGGAACAAGCATGCCTTGCATAACTGAGCATTGGCAAATAAGTGCACACAGCATGTCAAAATAGGAAATGCAAATTTATGATGAAAAAAACACCCTGGTGGGGCTAGAGAGATGGCTCAGTGGTTAAGAGCACTGGCTGCACTTCTAAAAGACCTGAGTTCAATTCCCAGCACTCATGTGGCAGCTTACAACTGTCTGTAACTCCAAGATCTGACACCCTTCACAGAGACATATACACCTGGTGAAACACCAATGCACATCAAACCAAAATAACAACAGCAAAAAAAAAAAAAAAAAAAAAAACCCTCTCTAGCTTGGATATAACATGCATTGTTTACCTTTATTTAATTGTGGCAACTGTTCTGATGTCCAAAAAGATGCAGAGGAAAACATGGGTAAGCCACTCTTTCTCTGCTGTGAGACCATGTTGGATGGTCATGGTGGAGCTGCCTCTGCTGCGGTGGGCTCAGCCCTGGTGGAACGGCCCTTCTTCCTCCTCTTGCCTTTTCTAGCCAAGGGTGAGCCTCTGAGGTGCTAACTGCTTATTTCTCCTGGCTCTTACAGCTCACTGAGCCTCTCAAAAGAAGGGCCAGAAGAAAGTCTCGTGTGCCCACCCAAATGTCAGTGAGGTCAGGTCTTCACTGGTCATGAAACAGAGGTGGGGACAAGCTGGGTGTTGCCCACATAGTAAGTTCCAAGAAAGTTAACTCTAAGGGCTGTAGCTCCGTGATGGATTTGACCCCTAGCAGAAATGGGGGGGGGGGCGTTGGAGGTAGGGGGAGGGGACATCGGGAGGGGGAGGGGAAAGGAAGACAAAGGGAAGATGCAGTTTCATTGCTGTTGCTGTGATAAAATATCCTTATAAAAAACAACTTATATCTGGAAGGAGTTAACATTATTGTGCAATTCCCAGGTTCAAGTTCATCACTGTGGGGAAGTCGAGGCAGGAACCTCAAACAGCTAGTGGTGCCACATCCATGGTCAAGAGCAGAGAGAAATGCATGCATGCACGTGGCTCACTTGCTTAATTGCTTGTGCTCTGCTAGATTTCTTCACTCGTACGGGTCAGGACCCCCTTCCTGGGGAATTGTGCCTCCTACAGTGGTCTGGGTCTTTTTTCAGCCAGTTCCCCAGAGACATATCCACAGGCCAGGTGATCCCAGGTTGTAACAAGTGGACAGTTAAAACCATTCATCACAGACAGGAGAGGGGAGAGAAGAGGAGGGCAGGAAGGGAAGGCATTAACTGTTGTGAAAGAAGGCATCCTGTCTTGTTCATCACTGGACCCTCGATCTCTAGAACCCTTACCTCTGATGGTTGTTCATGGATATGTGCTGGATACACAACAATCTCTGGCTCTTCTCATCTGAAAGAATTAGACTCTCTACCCCTCTCATGTGCTCATCCTGGGCCCTGGAGCTTACTGGCCGTCTCTCCATTGCACCTACAATTATAACAAGACATCTGGTCAACCACCAATTCCTCCATGGATCTCCTGGTCCCTCCTCTCTTCTCTGCCTCTGGAGTGAGATCCTGTTGGTATGTTGTGCTCATCAGTACTTCACCCAGACCCTTTCTTTTTGCCTTAATAATACTTAGTGCATTAAAAGGTGAGCAAAGGTCCATTGGTATCCTTTTCCTGCTTTAGGTGGTGTCTCTTCAGTGGGATAAGCAGAACTGGATTCTTCCTGAAACTATATGATCATCAGGACAGACAGGATGAGCCACAAAACTTGGAATACTATTAATGCTCTTATCCCCTAAAGACAGCACCCCCACATCACCTCCTGTTCTTCTTCAGGATAGAGCCATTAACTTTCCGCCTCCTTTTACCCCTTAGTATTTTATTTATTATTATTATTATTGTTATTATTATTATTATTATTATTATTATTAATCATTATTACTAATGTAGAGAGGGGTTTCCCCCTGATTTTCACACGTTGATTTGGTATCCTACTCCTACAACTTACTAATTTTAATTCTAACAGGTTTATTGTTGCGAAGTCTTCCGGGTGGAGTCACGTTTGCTCATGCGTGGACAGAGCAAGCTTACTGCTTCCCTTCTGGTTTGGATGCTCCTTATTTCTTCCCTAATCTCTGTTCTTACAGTCCCCAGTTCTCTCTCCCCTCACTACAAGAAGTCCCTTCCCCCATTTCAACGTTCCTCTTTTTGTGGTAACTAAACTCTGGTGGCTGTTCTTTGCACAGAGCTCTAACACCCCCAGAATAAACCAGGGGGACATCCAGATCCAACTCAAACTATTTTGAGCTCAAGAGAGAAATCCATAGACAGGACCCCATGAAACCTCTTGAGAATCATGGATGAGGTCCCAGAAGAAATGTGTGACTAAACTTTGAAGACTGTACCTGCTTCATCTGTCTCCTCTCTTTTTCTTGGCAGACCTAGGGCATTTTCCTCATGCTGCAAATTGATGTGCTCTGTTTGTTGGCCCACATGGCAAGGAACATTCTGGGGAATGTGACAATTCCAGCCCAGCTGCCCAGAGCACAGCTAACCTAGTTGTCTGTGGGTTTCTAATCAAAATGATTAGTGAAAGAGAAGAGATTCTGTGGATTAGCTTCCTTCAGTATGTCACCCTTAGGTCAGTTAAATCTGGCTCAGGAGGCAGTGTCAGAGAATTAGGTTACCACTGTTGCTGAAGCCATTCATTCATTCATTCACCCATTCATTCATTTCCATGTTTTGAGCATTCAGGTCATACATACAAAAAACATTGTGTCAGGTAGTGAGAATATGACCAAGACAGATATTTTTCTTGCCTTTACTGAACTTGTATTCCAATCTGGAAGACAGATACCAAAGGAAGAACACCCCATGTTCATGAATCACAGAATAGATGTTGTCATGTAGTGCCCATGAAAATGCATTGCTCAAGTCAGCAGCAGGGTGTCTAACTGGCCACTGGCCCCAGCTGCTACTCCTCTGGATTGACTACGTTCCTGTAGGAGTCCACCCATCCCCAGGGTGCAGACACACCCAATGGTCACCCTGCTGAGTCATGTCCTAGTAGACACCCTCCCTTGAGTGCAGGCAGAACTTGTGACTTGCTTCTAGCCAATAGGACATAGGGGAGGTGAAGGGATGTTGCAGATATAATTAACTTCCCAAACCAGTTGACTCTGAGTTAATCAAAGAGGAGATTATCCTGCCTAGGCCTGACTTCATTAACTGAAAATCTTCTAGATGAGACCAACTACTCCCTGAGGTCAGAGAGTTTCCCCAGTTGGCCTTGAGGAAGGCAGCTGCCAGGCTGGGAGTGGGGTCTGGAAGAAGTCCACTGAAAAGGACTGAGAGACCTCTGGGGACAGATAGCAAACCTTAGGCGACAGGCAGCCAGAGTGTAGGGACCTCAGCCCTATAGCCTCAAGGAACTGAACTCCTCAGCCGTCACATGAATCTAGAAGACTCCACACTCCTGAAAGGAATGTAGCTGGCTGGCTAACATCTAAATTACAGTCTTCTGTGGCTCACAAGAGATGACCCAGCTGTCCTCTGACTCCTGGGTCATGAATATGTGCAGTTTAAAGCCAGGAAACATCACAACTTATCAGGCAGCCATAGAACACACATCTACAGACAGCCAGCTCTTTTCCTAAGAAGCCTTCTCCCAAGAGCCACAAGCATCCCTATCAGGAGCTTCCCCACTTCTACACTCGGGGTGACAGGCTGAAAACTGATGATACTTCCGTACAAGCCCTGGGTGGTGGAGACTGTCTTGAAAAAGGAAGGAAGAGGATATACTAAATATATGTCAAGTACAAAAGTTAGCTTAAAGCTCCCTACCAGCAGATGCTAGAAGTGATCCCCAGGATTGGATGGTGAAGGTGACTGACCAGTCAGTCAAGTGGAGCACCGGGTAAACAAGAATGTCTTACCTTCTGAGACTTTTCTCCTCACTTAGTGTTCTAGCAAGGGTCTCGGGGAGCAGGACAAGCCTTAGAAGCCTAGAGAAGGTGCTAGGTAACGTTGAGCAAAGGGTAAATTCTTGCATTTCTCCATGGCGATGGTAGAGGACAAGACTGAGGGCCCTGGGTATAATAAAGCGATGGAACATTATGCTAGTCTGGAAAAGCTATCAGGGAATTATTTTAGGTGTGAGGGTCCCAAAGGACCCCACACAGTTCTTCAAGGTCAATCTAGTCTTGGTCATAGAACCTGTCAGTAATAATGCCTGTGCCAAGTCCTAGTCTGGCACAGTTTATGAGGAGAGACACCTGGCTACTTGGTGACGTTGGAACTGGAGTAGCCAGTTGTCTACTATCCTTAGCATGGAGTCTTCTGTGGTCTGATCTCAATATTCCTCACAGAAAAAGTCTCAGTTGGCACAGACCCACAGCTTACTCAGATATTAAGTCTCATACCACACAACATGGAGTCATCAGGCCACTCCCAGGAAAAGAGGTAGAGTGTGGTTTTGTGACCATGAGGAGGGACACTGATCTTT
The DNA here is from genome assembly GCA_033318265.1 of Phyllotis vaccarum. Taxonomy (NCBI): domain Eukaryota; kingdom Metazoa; phylum Chordata; class Mammalia; order Rodentia; family Cricetidae; genus Phyllotis; species Phyllotis vaccarum. The sequence goes on from JARWLC010000010.1 coordinate 9,415,324, forward strand.
TAAAAGAAATATTTTTTTTATTTTATTATTTATAAGGTTTTTTGAAAACATACCCACCACTATTCGCCTTCCCTCCCCTCTTCCCAGTCCCCTCAGCTTCCCCCACCTCATTCCCCATCTGCTCCTCAGAGAGGGGAAGGACTCCCAGGATGAGTCAATGCAGTCTGGCATATCCAGTTAAGGCAGGACCAAGCCCCTCCCCTGTACTGTGGCTGAACGAAGTGTCCTTCTTTAGGGAATGGGCTCCAAGAAGCCAGTTCATGCATTAGGAATAAGTTCTGATTCCACTGCCAGAGACCCTACAAGCTCTCCACACCATTCAACTGCCACCCACATTCAGAGAGCTTTTTCAGTCCCATGCAGGTTCCCCGGATGTCGATTCAGAGTCAGTAGCTCCCAGTAGCTCAGCTCAGCTGTCTCTGTGGGTTTCCCCATCGTGATCTTGACCTCTTTGCTCATATAATCCCTCCTCCCTGTCTTCAACTGGACTGGGAGCTGGACCCAGTGCTGAGCTGTTGATCTCTGCATCTGCTTCCATCAGTTGCTGGATGAAGGTTCTGTAATGATAATATAGTGGTTATCAACTTGATCATAGGGGAAGGCCAGTTCAGGAACCCTCTCCACTATTGCTCAGAGTATTAGCCTGTGTCATCTTTGTGGGTTCTTGAGTATTTCCCGAGTACCGGGTTTCTCTTTAATTCCAGAATGGCTTCCTCTATCAAGAAATCAATTTCTTTGTTCTCCTTCTCTGTTGCTGCCCCTCTCAACCATTCTTTCATGTTCTCTTCCCACCTCCCCTTGCCCTCTCCCCACTATGGTCCCAGATTACTCAGGCAATCTTATCTATTTCCCCTTCTCAGAGGGATCCATGCATGTGTCTCTTAGGTTCCTCCTTGTTATCTAGCTGCTCAGGGGTTGTGGATTGTAGCCTGGTTATTTTTGCTGTTCATCTAGTATTCATTTATTAGTGAGTACATTCCATGTTTGTCTTTCTGGGTCTGTGTCACCTCACTCTGGATGATACTTTCTAGTTCCATCCATTTGCAGAAACACCGATCTTGTTACACACTGGACCATGGAGCCTTGTGGAGCAGCAGGACAGCTTTCTGACATCACAGCACAGGTGCCAGCTCAGACACAACACTGAAAAAGTCAGAAAATGCTATTTTAATTCATGTGTCCTGGTTCTCTGGCTTCTACCCCATTTTCTATGATGTTCCCCTTAGAAAGAAGAGGATATACAGTAGAGGAGGAAGGAGGTGTGAACATGGGAAGAGTTGTCGGGGAAGGAGGGGTAAATATGAACAGAATATATAAAAATCCTCAGAAAATTAATTATAATATTATCTTAACATAAATCAGGTTGGGCACAGTGGTGCATGCCTTTAATTACAGCACTTCAGAGGAAGCAAACACAGGCATATCTCTGAGTGCAAAGCCAGCCTGATCTATATAGTGAGTTCTAGAACAGCCAGAGGTGTATAGAGGGATCCTGTGGGATGTATACTGTAAAGATTTTTTTACTCATATTGGTTTAATAAAATACTGATTGGCCAGAAGCTAGATTGGAAGTAGAGGTGGCACAGCCAGGCATAAGAGCTAATCAGTAATATGCCTGAACTACTGGCCCAGCATTTACATAAGCTTCCGAGTCAATTATTTGGGAAGCAGCTGCCATGTATTTAAAAGTTTCTGGCAGGACACAGGAACTTCTGATGACAGAATCCTTTCTATAAATAAATAAATAAATAAATAAATAAATAAATAAATAAATAAATAAATAAATCAGGTGTTGGTTATTAATTCAAGGGAAACCTCTCTGCAGTGCTGTCTTGGATAAGAAAAGGTCAATAGTAGAAGCAGTGACTAACTAGAGAATGCACTCCAAAAAGGTGACCACTGGGTCCAGATGTTCTAGCCCCCACCTTTTCTTGTCAGAGGACTTCACAGAAGTCTATCAAATGGTAAGATGTGATTATTGCCAGGACCACTTGGAGCCCTGGTATTCAGGCATCCCCAAGAAAACTCAGGAGTCAACACCATGGTAACTGTCCCTGATAATTATGGGGGTTGAGCAGTGATCTTGTATAGGAGTATTGTGTTGCTTCATTGTAAATAATTGTCCCACCCACTGGTTTAATAAAAAGCGCTGATTGGCCAAAGGCAGGCAGGAAGTGTGGGTGGGGCTACCAGACTAAGACTACTCTTGAGAACAGGAAGCACAGAGCAGAATGCCAGAGAGAAGCTGGAAGAAGCAGAGGAGAACTATGCTGCTCTAAAGAAAAGGTACCGAGCCTCATGGCTGAACGGGATGAATCATGGGTTAGATGAAGGGTAGAGAGCTAGCAAGTGATATGCCTGGGCCTGAGGCCGATCGCCTAAAACTATCATATGCATCTGTGTTTCTCTGTCTCTGCGAGTCTGCAAGTCTGTGGGTCTGTGGGCCTGTGGGTCTGTGGGTCTTTGGGCCTAACCTTGAGGCTAGACCCAAAAGTCTGGGCCAGAAACCTCGTACTACAATCTTGCTTCTATGCAGTGGGCACAGAGAGAATTTGTGTGGATCCTCAGTGATCAACTTGGCTGCTTCCCAGAACTGAGAAGGAATGATAGTTGGTTTCTTAGACTCCTTGGTGATTTGCTCAGGTTTGCAGGTTGGCTGCTGAGGTGGCATCTGAGGAGGAGATTGTAAAGGGGATGTAGAGAGGGCAAAGATGAGTGTCCAGTGCCACCTGGAGTCTGCTTACCCAGCCTGGGACTGTATCACAGGACACTGACTTCCCCTTTCCAAGTTCCTGATCAGAAAACCAAGCACAAAGAAGCTTCTCACCATATCTACATGAAAAAGAAATCCATAAGGCCCATCTAGCCTCTGCACACACACTTCACACACACACACACACACACACACACACATACACACCCACACACTCCATAAACACACTTGTACTCACAAATAAATACTAAATTAAAAAATTAAAGAGTATTATAAACTCAGAGCATGTTGGAGGCCATGGGGACTACAATGTGGTGATAGAGGAAGACAGATTTGCTTGTTTATTGTTAAGTCAACAGCAATTTAAGGAAGGAGGGTTTTATTTTGTATAGTTCGAAGGGCTACAATTTACCCTGGCAGTGAAGATGTGAGACAGGAGTGTGAGGCAGCTAGTTATATTTCATTTGCATTCAGTGAACAGACAATACTGGTATCATTCACATTTATGATAGGTCTCATCTCATCACCTCAACAAAAATCTAGAAAATCACACATCAATAGGTTGATCTTCCAGATAATTCTACGACCTGTCAAGTGGACAGTCAACAGTAATCATCAGAGGCCCTGGGAGATTTGGTTCTAAGCACTGAGAAGCCTTTGGTGAGTTGGCGTGTGCAACATGGAAAGGTAGGAGCTGTGAAGAGAGGTAGGTATTCTGGTAGGGAAAAGGCCAGAGGGCAAGAATGCTGTGGGCAAGAAGAGAGAATAGTATGGAGAGTTCCAGAAAGGTCTGCTCCTGTAGGATTTTGTGCATTACCTGGATAGGGCAAGATAATTGTGGACACGAGGGAAACAGCTTTGTGTATGTAAAACACAATGACGTAGAGTTTGCTGCTTTATGCATCAAGTCCTCACTATACCTGGCTGCTCATTTTTCTACTTGTTCACACTTGTTGACATGTCTCTGACAAACAAACAAACCTGTTTTATCCTTCTGTATATCAGGCTCACAGAGTAAGAGGTTGTTTAGAGAGCTCACAGAATTTGGGGTCTGGACTACAGCTTTTTAGAGCCAGAAAAAAAAATTAATGTTTCTGTCTGAAGAGAACAGGAGTCAAAGGCATTGTCAGACAACCAAACTCCAGATAGGATCAACACTCTTGTGTCTACCCTACAGGTATGCATACGAAGATTGGGTAGAGGATGTACTCAGTGGTACAGTGTTGGCCTCATATGTGTGAGGGCCTGGTCAATGTGTTGGATGATCACAGTGTTCTCTGCTATAAAGTCTACCAGAAAGTTAAAACTTAATCCTCAAGTTGTCTGTAAGGAGCATCCTGTGACAGATGAAACCCTTCCTCATTTCCCTCCATCAGTTACTCATCTGTTGCTGTGATAAAAACACTGTGGCCAAAGGCCACTTAGGGAAGAGAGAGTTTCTTTTGGCTTAGGGTTTCAGAGGGACAGGAGTACATGGTGGTAAAGTGGAGGTATGACACTAAGCAACAGTCATGGTGATAAGGACAGGAAGTGGAGAGCTCACATCTTGAACCATAGGCACTGAGGCTTTAGCCTGTTTCTGGTGACATACTTCCTCCAACAAAGGCAGACCCCCTAACCTCTTTGTATAGCAGCATCAACTAGAGATCAAGTCTTCACATGTCTGAGCCCATGGTGGACAATCTCATTAAGCCACTACACTCCTTTGTTGTAGGGTGTGTTGTTAACATCAGTCTCTTAGACTGTGGGCTCAGCATTTAATACTGCAGACCCTTGGCATGGGGAGATTTTAAACGAGGAATTTCAAGAATTTGTGTGAGGTTTCTTGACACTTTTTTGAGGCCTACATTCAAATAATGTGGATAGCATCCCTGTAATGGTCCGTGATGGTCAATCTTGGTCATTCTTATAGTGAACCCTAACACATCATCCTTACATGCACTCAGCTGACATCTTGTGTAGAAATGCCCCTTTGTGACTTGTCAGAGAATGACTTTGTGGACATCCATCACACATGTCATGGCAAATGTAAAATATTTTGAGAGGGCAGAAAGTTTCACCTCCACATGTAAAATATTTTGAGAATTTTTCCCCTACAGAATGGGGTGTAGCCATGCAAAACCAACAGGTAAGAATAGCAATTGGAGATCCCTCTGGGTTTTTATTCCTAAAGCAAAGGGGGTCTGTACCTCACTCTGACTGGTTGGTTTGGCCTCACATTGTTATACAGCTGGGTATTCAAAAGCAAAGTAGCCATTGTGGTGGAGGTGGCCCATGCCTTTATTCCCAGCACTCAGAAGGCAGAAACAGGTGAATCTCTGTGAGGTTGAGGCCAATCTGGTCTACATAGTAAGTTCCAGGCCAGCCAGGGCTACACAGAGAGAATATGTTTTAAAATAAAATTAAAAATAAATAAATAAGTAAATAAGTAAAAGCACACTCATCAGCAAAGGGTAGCTTTTAAGTTGGATGGTGTCTTTACAGTTAAAGGTAACATACATTTGTCTTTTTTAATCCTTTGATAGAAAAGACAGTAAGTTTAAATTTTCCCCAAATTCATTTTTTTTTAGCTGTCAAAAACTATCTTCTAATTTATTTTCTTATTTCTCTTGTTAGCTCATGGTTATGTAGAAGGCAAACACTTAGTTTTCAAATGCAAGAGGATTTTTAGAGGTGTCAGTTTGACTTATGACTGAATCCCACTGTGGTCAGAAAACATTTCCTGTTTATTTATTCTATGCCTTCTTCTTTAAAAAAAAAAAAAGACTTACCTGCTAGGTACTTTATGTATATGAGTGCTCCGTCCGCATGGAGGCCTGTATGTTGATGGTTGTGAGTCACATGTGGGGTCCTGGGAATTGAACTCAGAGCAACCAGTGCTCTTAACCACCAAGCCATCTCTCCAGCCCTCCATTCTATACATTCTTAAGAGTTATTTGAAATAACATTATTATACGTGTGTGTTTGCCCTTCTGATTCTTCAGGATTTTACTTTGCATATTTTGAAGATTTGTTATTAGATTCCTTCATGCTTAAAATAGTTCTTACTCTTGAATTTGGTGACTCTTATCCCTATAAAATATATTTCAGTAGCTCCAGTAAAATTTTTGGACCAGAAATCAGCTTTGCTAATGTTAATATAGCAACTAGCTTCCCTCTGATTGATTCTCTCGTTCTTATAATTATAAATAGTTTTTCTCTTTACATGTAAAACAAAGATGATAGAAGCAATGTAAATTGCATTCTGGGGATCAAATAAAATCTTTCTGTCATTAGAAAATCTTTTTGAGCAGTGAATTACATTCTGAACCTTGTGTCTTGATTTTTAAATCCAATTTGAAAACCTCTGCCTTCAGTTGATGTAACTTAGACCATTTATATTTAGTGTGATTGTAAATACAATTGGATAAAAGCTGCTATGCTATAGTTGCTTTCTGTTTGTTTTACTTGTGTTTTTTATTTGCTTTTTTCAGATTTATTTTATCTGTTTTCATTTTATCGCCTTTGTCGATGCTTTTGATAGACATATTTGTGTTGTCTTGTTTTCGGTGTTTGCATTAGTGTTCAGCATGTGCAGTGTCTATTTTCAAAACACAATACATTGTTTCGTTTAATGTAAGCCTCCATTTCCCCTTTCTGGTTCTCTCTCTCTCTCTCTCTCTCTCTCTCTCTCTCTCTCTCTCTCTCTCTGTGTGTGTGTGTGTGTGTGTGTGTGTGTGTGTGTGTGTGTGCTTGAAACAGAGAGTCTTGTTATATAGTCCACATTGACTTTGAACTCTGCTTCTTCTACCTCAGCCTCTGACTGCTGGTATTACAAATGTGTGCTAACCACAACCAGCTTGGAGATATTTTTAAAGTTAAAAAATGAAGATGCTTATGTTTACTAATGTACTCAACATTTTTTTTGTATTATCCATGTTTTGAATGTAAATCCAGATTTCTATCTGATGGTATTTTTTTTTTCTTCCTGAACATGTAATGAAGTAAGGTCTGTTGGTGATGAATTTTTCATTTATTTTTTATTCTAAAAGTCTTTCTTTTGCTTTGCTTTCAAAATATACTTTTCTGTGTATAAAAGTCTAAATTTGCCTGTTTTTCTTTCTTTTTTTTTAACTTAGTACTTAGAGTATCCCTCTTACTTAAAATTTTGTTTCTCTATGTTTATAATATATTTTAGTTGTCTCTCTGTGTTTATAATAATTCTTATTTTCTCTCCCTATGTGTGATTTCTGTTTTCACCTCTGTAGCTCATAACTGTTCTGTATATTATTGCCTTTAAGAAAATGGGTTGTGAAGTCACTTTCTTTATCTTACTGTTGCTTGGTTGAGTTGCCTGCATATGATCTTAGTTTCTCTCAAATTTGGAAACTTCTTAGTAATTACTTTTTCATTTTTCTCCTCTTTTTTTTTCTGATTCTTCTAACTCTCCAACTACATTTGTATCAGGATGCTTGTATCCCAGAGCTCAGAAACTATGACCTATGCAACCTGAACCCACAGCCTCATCCTTGTCACTTCTTGTATTCTTCATTTCCAATCCATTTTACTGCTGTGTCTTCACAATCAACACTTGCTCTGTTCTGAATGGGGCATGCCTGAAAATTTGTATGTAAAAACCTAATCAGTAATGCAATGGCATTAGAAGGTACAGCTTGGGGAAGTGATCTGTCCTGGGCTGTCTTAATTAGAGTTTCTACTGCTGTGAAGAGACACCATGACCACAACAACTCTTATAAAGGAACGTACTTAATTTAAGTAGCAGCTCATAATTTCAGAGGTTTAGTCCATTATCATCATGGTGGGGAGCATGGCACCTTGCAGGCAGACATGATACTGGCTACATCTTGTTCAGAAGTCAATAGGAAGTGGACTAAAACAGTGGACAGTATCTTGAGCATATGAGACCACAGAGCCTGCCTCCATGGTGACAAACTTCCTCAAAAAGACCACACCTACTCCAACAAGGGTATATCAATAAAGCCAGACTTCCTAACAGTGCCACTGCCTTTGGAGACCATTTTCTTTCAAAGGACCACACAGATTGTTCATGATTTTCAGGACTGTAGCCCTTTAAAATAAGCCCCTTCTGCCATGTCCCTGGAACAGTGAGATGGCCCTATGAGGAGGAGAATTTTCCTGACACCAAGTCTCTTTGGGTCTCACCTTAGGCTTCCCAGACTCTAGAATAACAGGAAATAAACTTCTGCCACTTAACAAGTCACTTCCATTTAAAGTGCTTCTTCTGTAGTGGTCTGGGCAGATGGAGAGACCGGTCTTCTGCAATGTCCGATTGTATTTAACTTGATCCTTAGAGATAGAGTTACAAGAACTGTTTTGATCTTTGTGGTTGTTCCCTTCTCTCTCTCTCTCTAGGGCTGACTTTGCTGGGGATCCCCCTTATGTCTCATCATTATTTGCCATTATTGATCTGTCAGCCAAGTTTTGGGCGGAGGTTAAAATATTGTGTATTTTACTTTGGATAGTCTTGAATTACTTTAAATATTCTTGAGTTTTGTTCTAGGACATAGTTAAGCTATGTGAAAATAATTTGGTACTTTTTTTTATTATTCTTTTCTTACGTAGAATCGTTCTACATATCCCTGGCTATCCTGGAACTTACTATGTATACCAGGCTGGCCTCAGACTCCCGGAGATCCGCCTGCCTCTGTCTCCCATGTACTAAGATTACAGGCATGTGCCACCATGCCTGGCTAGTTTGGTACTTCAATGGCTTGTTTTTCGATTTTCTTGAAAAAAGTCCATGGAGTCTTTATGCTCTGCTTGCTTCCCTATTGAAGCAGGATCCTAGAGTACTCACTGCTCCGTATGTTATGAAAAATGTTCCACTCTTTACTAGTGAGAACGGAATCTGTCTCCAACCCCATAAGGTCCCAACAAATCTCGGCTTGCACTCTCTCTCCGAAGTTCTTTCTCTAGTCTGGGTCCTCAGACAGATGGACCAGTCATCACTGAGCCGATGAGTCACTGGCTGTGCTGGAAAGATCACTGGAGTTCGTGTCTCAGAAGCTTTCTTCTGCTCTGCTCTTCTTCCAAGTGAATGCTACCTGCCATGACTTTGTTCAGTGCCCAAGCCCATGTCCTTGACTCAGGCCTAAGTTGTAGGGAGGTTTCCTGGGCTTTCCTTTCCCGGTGGTACCATACTGGATGACTGTGAGACCATATTGTATATTTTCTTCTCTAAGCTTCTGATGGTTCAGTGCCTGAAAACAGTTTCCTGGGTTTTTTTTTTAATAGTTGTTTTTACTTGTTTAAGGTTGGAAGTCAAATCTGGTTCTTCTTAAAGCATTTCAGGGGAAACAGAAATGCCTCATACACCCTCTAGGCAAGAGCTTTACCACCATCAAAGTTATTTTGATTTTTTTGTAGTCTATTTTTTTTACCGACTTTACAGTCATCCAAGTTATGAGCTTTTCATTTTAAGATTAATTTCCTATAAGTAAGGTCTTTGTAATCTTCCATTTGTATGATTGATTGGCTGGTCACTGCTGAGTCACCTCTTAGGTTTATTCTGTTAAATTCTTTGATATTAATTTTAGCTCAAGGTCCTTTTGCATTTTTTCTTGCCAATAATTCTGCTTGTTTACTGTTTCGTGACAAGGTCTCATGTAGCCCAGGCTGCCCTCAAACTCCTGTCTCTGCCTCCCAAATACTGCGGTCACAGATACGCGTCACCATACCCAGACCGTTCTATTGATCGTCTCAGTGTATTGCCATTTTGCTTATTAAATGAATACTCATTAGTTCCAGCTTACATACCCAGTGCTAGCTTCGATGCTATGGGCTTCCAAAGAGCGCTCATCCTCATGAAACAAACATTTCACACGTCGTGAGAAACAAAGGAACAACACGGTGACAGAAAATAGCTGAGATAAAGAAGCAACCGTTCCTGTGGAAAGTTCTTCACAGGAGTTTTCAGGCTCAACCACCCCTGCTTTAAGCAGGGGAAACACTTGTAAGAAGAACCTCAGGCATTCAATGATATCCAAGTTCATGGGAAGGAATTTGCATGGGGTGTTTAAAAGGCAAGAAAACCATTGGTGGGGTGAGACCATGACGTGGGAGGGAATATGGGCTGTCCTGCTGTTGTGACACTTCAAATGCTTATTCTCTTTTTCGCATTTGATCATGAACCTGTTACAGTGACATTTAAGACATTTAAGAAAATATTTACATTTTATTCTGCTCACTATATTTCCATTAATATAATGGCCTCACTTCTGTCCACATGCATGTCTGTTTTCACACCGCTGCCCCTTTGTGCATACATGTCTGCACTTTATACATTTTACTCAGTATTATTCATCACGCCTTGTTCAAACTGGAATATTCCAGCATTGGAAATTTACCTTTATAAACTTTCTTTAGGATGAGCAGATTGAAATGAGGTTCCAGAGTCACAAGATGTGACATTTGATTTGAAATGCTTCAAATTGTAATAGAGCTCTCTGAAAGACTTGCGCTTATATCACCAAAGTCCAAGAGACTATCAGTTTCACTACAGCTAAATAGCTTTGCTGACTTTGCAGGCGTCACACAGCCGAGGCTCCTTTCATTTACTACTGCTGTCTGTGTTCATTGGGATCGTAGAAAACAGTGGGGTGCGGGGGGCAGCAGAAAGGATGGGTGGCCAGGCCATGCTTCTCTGGCCCAGCCCAGCCTCACATTACTTGGATCCTTTAACCTGGGGCATCTCACAGGTATCACAGGAATTGCTACAACTTGACATGTCTTTCTCTGTGGCTCATATTAATGTTTGCTTCCATATCAGCTCTGCAGGGGCTCCCCCCCCCCACACACATGGCTTTCTATGGATCCTCTGTCTTATTTGACTGGTAGCCCCTCCCTTCTCCTAAGGGAGCACACTCAGGTGGTCCACATAGGAAAATCCTACTGTCCCACAACTACCAGTTTCATTTTCAAGAATATGTTATAGCTTGAGTCTGAGATGTCTCTACTACAGACTTTATGTCTTTGAATACTTGGTCCCGACCTGGTGGCACTGTTTTGGGAGGTGGGGGTCTAGCTAAAAAATGTTAGTAACTGGAGCAGAATCCTTGCAGGTATATTATCTCTGGTTGTTCTGTTTCCTGGTATGTAGCAATGTAAGGCTCTTCAGCTTCACACTCTGGCCACTATGGATGCTACTGCCTCATACTATACCTTTCTCATCATCATGAACTGTGCCTTCTGATAATATCGTTCAAAGTAAGCCTGTCCTCCTTCCGATCACTTCTGTGGGATAGCTTGACATAGTGATGAGAAAAATAAATTACCGATAACTTGTACTCAAAGTGTGGTAGTTTCTGTGCTGTTCCTGACCAACTGCTTCTCAGGTCTTTAGAACTTGTATGCAAAAAAAAAAAAAAAAAAAAAAAAAAAAACTGTGGAAAAGTCTGGAAATGCAGACTAGAAAAGCAGTAGAATTCTGTAAACAGAGCTTAATATATCTTTCTAATAGGAGTTAATAAAACCAGAATGACAATAGAAGTATAGACGCTAAAGACTGAGCTCATGGGGTTTGGGTTGGAGCAATAATACCTTGGGAACTAGGGGAGAAGCCACTTATGTTATCTTCTGGCAAGGAATCCAGCTAAATTTTGTATGTGAGTAAGGCTAAATTTAAAAATCAGGCACTAACTTTTTTTTTAAAGGGCAAATTTCAAAACAGGATAACATTCTGGGTGTGGCATGGTTACTATTGGCTGCCTTTAACCAGTTTTGTAGTGATAACAGAAATTTAAAAAACAAAGCAAAACAGAGCAGAAGAGCAAGAAGATGCAACTTGGTAAGAAAAGGATCTTCATATATTTAAAATCTTAGACAATGTATATGTGAACAAGGTGGCTGTAACTGTTAAAGAGAGTGGCACCATTAAGGAGTTATCACAAACTTTGCCCCAAGACAATATCAGGGGTGCTTTGAGGGTAGCACTCACCCATCACAGGCTTCCAAGGCAAAAATAAAAATGCATTTAAAAGGCTTTCTTTGGAAAGGAGATTGCCTGAAAAGGAGAGAGAGAGAGAGAGAGAGAGAGAGAGAGAGAGAGAGAGAGAGAGAGAGAGAGAGAGAGAGAGAACACCACAGAATCTCTCTACTCCAAAAGAGCCACTTACAGAAATGTTTTCTTACTCCCCACTCTGCAGAAACCACTGTGGCCATGATAAACAGAGCCCAGGTTATCTCCGAAGCTGGCAGCAGAACTTAGTGTCACTCATGTCCCACAGGGTTTGCAACATGAAAAACACAAAAACGTATGGGTAGAGTGATGCTTGCGCTAATGTTGCAAGATAATCCAGTGAGGCCAGGTGATGTGTAGCAGGGTTAAACTTCCTGCACAGAGGTCGTGAGAAAAGTGTGCATGAAGCTATGAAGGTAAAACCCAGGTTACCATGGAGATTCATGAGATGTTGGAAATGACAGGAACATTGTACATTTGCTAACAAAAACAGTACAAACCAAGCAGAGTTGGCCTGAGAGAGAGCCCGTGTGCTGCCGGTGGAAAGGTAGAGCTGCCGAAGTGGCTGAACCTCAGATGGTGGCACAGATGCTGGACATGGAGCTTAAGACAGTAATATTTTCCCTGCTGGGATTCGGTTTGCGTAGGTTCAGTCTTTTCTTGATATGTCCATGTTTCTCCTTTTTATAATGGGGATGTTTGTTTGGTGCCATTATGTACTGGAAATGTATAACTATTTTTAAGTAGGAAACTATAGCTAAGATTTACTCTTGAGTCTCAAAAACAATCCTTCAAACTTTAGATTTTTTTCCTTTCTATTATTTATTTTATTTTAATGAATGTTTTGCCTGCACCTGTGTGCACCACATGAGTGTCTGATGCCTACAGAGGTCAGAAGAAAACATCAGATCCTTTGGAACAGGAGTTACAGATGACAGTGAGCCACCATAAGGGTGCCAGGAACTGAACCAGGTCCTCAGCAAGAGCAAGTGCTCATAACTGCTGAGCATCTCTCCAGCCCTTGGACTTTAGCTTTTTGAATAGTGCTGAGATTATTAAGATTATAAGAATTCTTGAAGTTTCACTAAATTTAGTTTGCATTTTGAGACGTATGGGGACAGAGGGAACTGTGAAGATTTGAATTTTAAATGTTACTTATAGGTTCATGTGTCTAAGCTCTTGATCCCCAGTGGGGAGCACTATTCTAGAAGATTCTAGAATCTTTAGAAGATGTGGCCTAGCTAGATAAGTAGGTTACTGGGGATAGGTCCATGAGACTATATTATCTCTAATTGCTTCTGGAGTGTATTCCCTTCTTGATCCTCCAAGTACATGTTAGAAGCAACCACCACAGGCTCCCACCATTATAGATGGAGCTACCCCACTATAGCTTCCCTGCCATGATAGTCTGAGACATTGTGATACCGTGAATTAAAATAAACCTGTCTTTCCTCAAGTGTTCCTGTCAAGTATTTTATCACTATCATGAGAAAAGTGATTAATACAGAGTGCATCTTTATAATTAGTCTTCTTAGAGTCATTCATTCATTCATTCATTCACTCATTCAACAATTATTCAAATTACCCTCAGTATCAGCTAAATTATTCTCTGCAAATAGATGGTACCATAAAATTGGAAGATAGGAAAAGATTGTTATTCATGTGGGCAGGTTATAGTAATACAGCAGCCAGAGACTAAGAGCAGATAGTACATTTTGCCTTCTAATAGATGAGCATGGACCTCGGCCTCCAAGGCAACACGAAAAAGAGAGTTGCCCGATGGAAGAGTCCTGGAAAAGAGGCTGCTGGCAGAGCATGGTAACCCAGGAAGTGCAAATCAACGTGCATATTTCTGGACTCTTCTCTGACTATTTCCCGCCTCCAACCACAGACTGTAAGACAATAGATCCTCTCAACATACTGGGGAGTCAAAGACCAGAGACAGCCTCAGTGCCCGAGTATGACTTCCTGGATATGAAGAATGGTCCAGGTGTCCTGAGTTCACTACAGGGTGCCTCATACATGAATGAAAATCACTGAGTGGCTCTCAGGGGTCTCCGGGGCTAAGAATGCTGCTGATTAGGTTGTCAGTTAGCACGTGTGGAGTGGGAGTGCGGTGAGGGGTCTGACTGGGAACTGACAAGTTCTGGTGAGGCCTTTTCATGTTCCCTACAGGTAGATGTTGCGATTGAAGCTGTTTCTCTTGAGGCTGTGAACCTGCTCTTCTCTCCAGTATGGAGGGTCAGGAAGTGGGTTGAATTCCACCCTTTCTTCATTTTGCTCAAATCTCTGCATGGCCTTCGATAATGGAAGCTGTGCCTGACATTTACTTGTAACTAAGAGAAGTCCAGTCCTAGATTCTGAAGCGGTAAAGACACACACAGTGGCTCTAACCCTCAAGAACTTTCCAGTAAGGGAAGAGAAATCAACAAGGAATTTGGAGGTAGAGAGTGAGAGCCGTACACGGACCCTGGAGAGGCTCCTCCCCCTTTTGCTGATGGAGTGCTCTGCCAGGAGTCCTCTGACTACAGACCTTCAGCCAGAGGAAGCCCTTGGACTCCTCATGACTCTCATTGACCCACGGAATGGACCTGTGTGCACCGCTCACTTCCTCCTCTGAGGACTTCATTCTCCCTGTTTCTTCTCTGAAGACTGAATCCAGTCTTAGTTTGTTTATTGCTGTTTTTACACATGATGGGTGCTACTCTCTCATGTTTGACTAAGATCTTCTTCACTTTTTAGTAATTGTGATGTTATTTTGCACTGTACAGATATCTTAAAATTTTGTTCACTCAATCCTGCCATGTGTCCATATTTTCTGTTTAAACTGTGTTCTTACTTTTTAAAAAAAACAATTTAGAATGTTGTCATTTCATTACAGATCTATCTATAAATACTTTCTTGTACTTTATGATAGACTTGTATTTATTTTTGAAGGATTTAATATTTACACTATTTGAGAATGAGTGTATGTGCTATTTAACAAAAGATATAAAATAATTCTTACCCACATTTTAGAGCATTTTCTATATCATCCAAAATACAGATAAAGTGATGGGAGAGAACATAGCCAAGTCTACTACACTAACTAACAGAATCTCTTTTCTGAGCCTACATCAGTCCACTAACAGATATTTTTTGGTAATTCCTTTCTACATAATCATTTCACTGGGCACATTTCACAGTTTTGTTTCATTGGGTCCATAGATGGCAGTTTCCATGAGAGCTGGGATTGCTCATGTGTGTGCATGAGTGCATGTGCGCACATACACACACACACACACACACACACACACACACACACACACACACACACACATGAGCAGGAGATCACTCAGTTGGTATTTGCCTTTTTTTTTTTTTTTTTTTTTTTTTGGACAAAAGCTAGTCATCCCATCCCTGGAGGAGCGAAGATAGATGGCTATCTGGAGCTTGCTGACCAGCCAAGCCTAATTAGCAGACTCCAGACCAATGAGAAGCACTGTCTCAAAAACAGGGTGCACAACACCTCAGAAATGACACCTGAGATTGTCCTGACCCCCATATGCATACATATACAAATACACCTGAGATGCACATGCACCCCTAGACATGAACACACATGCACCCCAAAATGAACATAAGCGCCCACATATATAGAAAGAGAGAGAGGTGGTGAAGAGATAGTTAAGGATCTACAGTCCTTTTTCTTTTTTTTATTTATCTTCTGTAAGAGTCCACAAGACTAATAATACTTAAATGCTACGTAAACCACCCAACTCACATTATTACCTGATCTTCTGGCCCAGTAACCTTATCAAAAGAAGAAATTAGACTCAGTGTTGTCTCACATGAACTCCAATACTCAATGCTCTCCAAACATCCGCTGAGTCATCTCTTCCAGAGCCTTGTCCAAATCCCTAGGAAGCTTCTTCTTTCCAGAATCCATTCCCAAATCACCCTTGGTCCATTTTAAAAATGAGGACAAGGACCATGTCTTCTTGACTTCTGACCTCCACATACCTTCTGCTAATAATTAAGGATGGATTACTGAAGTTAACTGATTATTACCTGATAACAATTTCAAGACAGAGACAGTAGGTCATGAACACCAACCAATGTTGACTCTGTGCAATGTCCCAGCCCCCAGGTATGACTCACACATTACAAGAGCGTCACAGAAAAATCAAAGCTATAAACCCATTCTTGAAGGGTTCTGACCACACAGGAAATGCCACTTGGTTAAGGAGGCAATCTGTAAGTTCAGGTCCTCAAGCAAGACAATGCCAGATGCTGACAGAGTCACAGCTTCAATGCTGATCTGCTTTGTTTAAAGGCCTTTTATTTTATTTTCTTGCCACTATGAAGGGAAAAAGCCAAAACAATAACAACATCATCCCGGGGTGTCATAATTTCTTCTGAAGTCTGATTATACTTACATGTCCAGGGTCCATGCTGAATGGCAAGACTTTAGCTACCCAGGAAGAATGTTTTGAAATAAGACAAACTGCTTTAGTATCTGCTTATAAGTATTTAATTTAATTCTTTAAAGTCGCGCACAGACTTTGTGCTTAGCATCCTTGGTCCCAAAGCAGAACCAAGCCGATGTGACTGAAGGTCAGACTACAAAGACTCTCCCATAGAATGAAGCGTCGATATTAAATTGGAAAGGGTAAGTATGTGCTAGGAAAATCTGATAAGCTGTCCTGAGCCTAGGAAGAGGAAACCTTGCAATTTAAGGAATGCAGTGTAAGGCTACATACTGTAATGACGTGTTCTAACCACAGGTTATTGGGCCCTTTGTGGGCCTGAATACCTGTCCATGAAGGTGAAGAGAATATATCCCATCACCTGTGATCTCTGAGACTCACAGTTAGTCATCATGAAGTCAATCCACCACAGCTTGGCTGGCATTTTCTGTAAGGGACTGTCGATGTGCTAGACTTTGTGGGCCACACAATCCCCATGGCAACTAATCACCCCGCACAAAAATAGCTGTGCAAATTAGTGCACATGCCCACATTGGTTCTGAGGGTGACTCCTAGGGCCTACCTGACCTATAAATCCTGATGTCTGGCTGGGCATTGAGCTTCTAGGTAGGAACCCCATAGGAGATGGAAGCTTAACAGGTGAAGGACCAGTCTTTAGAGGATCCTCGTTGTAGGTACCCTGTGTTGGGGGCCTGTTATCACCACAGCCTTGCTCTGTAAGACAGAGCTGTGCCTCCACCTACTTAATGGGAGTGAGAGGCTCATGGGAGAGAGACCACTATATACACAAGGCCTCCTTAAGCTTCCTTTAGCCTCTTCTGAGTGTCTTATCTTCCTGTCCATAGCAGAACTCACATCATGCCTCTGGGTTTTAGGAGATGCTCAGGCCAAGTGGAAATGAATGTGACTGAATGATGGAGGTACAAGCAAGAAGGACAAAGGAATACGTATATGGATAAGAAAAAAAATGTAGTAGGGGTTGGGGAAATGGCTCATAAGTGTGAGGACCTGCAGTCAGATTTGGAGACTTCACATGAAATGCTTTGTGCAGTGGCCTGAGCCCATCACCTCCAGTGGTGATATGGGAGCTGGACACAGGTGGACTCTAGAAACTTGATGGCCACCTAGTTTGACCAGGTTGGCAAAGTTCCCAGACCAATGAGGAATCCCTGTCTCAAACAAAATATGGAAGGCACCTAAGGACTGACCCTGAGGTTATCCTCTGACCTTCGTGGGTGAGTGCCCATGTATACAATGACAAGAACTCCCTAACAGCCATGCAATAATTAATTGATTGACTAACAAGGCTGCAAGAATCCCCCAATCACTTTACAAAAACAAAAGGCCCACTCTAGCTTACCAAGACCTGCCTTAGGCTTTCAAACTCTTCAAAGACGACCCCCTGATTTTTCTCTGACCAATAGTCATGTGTAGCTCTTGACTCCTCTGCTGGACAGCTCTGTGCATATACATGGGGTATCCCTCTTGGGTGATCTGCGAGCTATTTATCTTAATGCTCAGAGCCCCGAAGATGGACTAGGTGTCCTACAGCCCCTATACTGATGCTTGGAGCCCACACTTTCTTTCTTTCTTTCTTTCTTTCTTTCTTTCTTTCTTTCTTTCTTTCTTTCTTTCTTTCTTTCTTTCTCTCTCTCTCTCTCTCTCTCTCTCTCTCTCTCTCTCTCTCTCTCTCTCTCTCTCTCTCTCTCTTTCTTTCTTTCTTTTTTTTTCCCTGAAGGAACTCAGTCTGCAATATTATTCATCAACTTCTACCACCCCTGGGGCCAGCTGCTGTCCCTACTTTCTGAAGATTTTGCCAACTTCACTTTCTTCACTATCCTGTTATTATTCTCATGATTCCAACAGCATGGTATTCTCTGTAGAACTGTGGCTTGACTGTTCCACATCTCCCATTTCCAGTCTTTGCTCCAGCCTCTCTTGCTCATGTGCATAGCCTTTCTACCTTTTGCCTGTCCGTTATGAATTATTTGGGACCCTCTAAATCTTACTTTGGAGCAACCTCTTCGTCTAACCTCATATCACCATAGTTTGTTCCTGTTAGCATCTCAACACAACTCCAGTAGGTCTTGAAGTTGAGTCTTAGAGTCCCATCTCCTCCCTGGTCTGGTTCCTTGACATCTCTTAAATCCCTTTTCAGCTTGGATCCCTTGGTCTGTCATTGTAACCTTTCCCTGGCATCAGACTTAATCCCCCAGTCCCTTTCTCTCTCCGCTACCTCTGAGCCTTATACAAATATTTTAGCTGTGCCTACTGATCCAAATTCTTTGTTGACTAGACAATTCTTCTTTTTTTTAATTTACTTTTATTTTATGTTCATCACTTGCACGCATGTCTGTGTGAGGGTGTCAGAAAGCCTGAAGCCGGAGTCACAGACAGGTGTGAGTTGCCATGTGGGTGCTGGGAATTGAACCAAGGTCCTCTGAAGGAGCCCCCAGTGCTCTTAATTACGGAACCATCTCTCCAGCCACTTCATTGCTATTCATATGTGCTATTCTCTCACGTGGGAAGACAAACCTTCCTGGCCCTCGTGTGCTGTGTTTACTTCTTCCCCTCAGGTTCTGCCCCAGTGTTGTTGGTCTCTCCTCCCAGCCTCACTTAAACACACTCCGGTCCTTGCCTCCAGTCTACCCCAGCTTCTCCCATGGTCAGTATAACTCTGCTTCTTTCTCTAGCTCCACTATGCAGTTCTGGTCCTCATCTGACCAACCTGTCTGTAGCTTTCCATCTACACATATCTAGATCGTCTTCAGGGTATAGGGCTGAAATGAATGTGTGGGACAGGAGCAAACCAGTCTATGGCAACATAGAGACACTGGCTCACCTGCCTTCTCTGAGTGGAAGATGAGAAATGATGATTGAAGACAGAGGGGGCAAGGAATGTTCCAGGGCTTCATGTATGTCTATGAAAATTACTTGCCAGAAACTGATAGGTCTTCAGGGGTGCTGGATTTTTTTTCTCCAACAGAAAGGGCTACATCACTTGCAATATGTAGGTGCACAGAGTGTCAGACCTGGGAAGAGTCTCACACAACTAACCCAGACTTTCCATTGATGGAGAAGGTGCCTGTTAGTCTGGGGAGAACTTCTAGGGTCACATGTTAATTAGCAATGCCCTTTATCTTTTGAATTTCTATTGTACATATTCACCGTAGGTGGTACTATGTTATTAAGAACATTTTCATACACTGAATATTGAACATATTCCCCACATACCTTCTCTCCTGCCCTTTCTTATTCTTCCTCCTCCCATGAGCCTTCTCACTCCCCTAGACTGAGTTACTCCAGCTTCATGTTACATACACATGCATGACTTTACACAGCTATATAAATGAAGGCCCCACATGTGAGAAAACACATGCTCTGTGTCTTTCTGAGACTGACTTGAAGTGGTCATGTGATAACCTTCAGTTGCCAGTGCCACGGCGGTGTTCTTGGTGGCTAAAGATCATTCCTTTGCCTTTGTCACTGTCTCTAGTTACCGTAGCTATTAGGAATAGAGCCGGCCAGGTGTTCTAGCATCTCTGAGGTAAGTTTACTAGCAATGCCTCTGAGGACGGAAGACCCTCAGCTCCAGACCCTGAGTCCTTCCCACCATTCTTGTTCTCCTGGTGTCCATCTTCTGCCATGATACTTCTAATCCTTAGGTGCTCTGACAGGTTTATGTTGTCTGTGTGAGCCTTCCATGTTGACACACAGCACAACATGTATTCTCTGAGGAGACCAATTGTCCAGAGCAGTTTAGGATCTTTGGTTCCATCCAGGAACATAACTTCACTTTGCAGGGCTCCATTGACAGTGGTTGTGATTGTGATTCGCCTCCACACCCCACCTTGGAATCCAGATAAACCTGGCAGAATCCCAGACTGCATTCTAGGACCAAACACTTGAAGACCTTCCTGATTACGTGGTATTTGAAAACGCCCTCTTGTCAGGACATTCTAGGCATGCTAACATTCTGACACCAGTCATATATTGTCACAGCATCTGCTCCATACTTCAGGGCCTCCACTGATCTCCAACCTCCCTAGAGCTGAATGGCAGTTTTCTAAGGCCCGCCTACATTGTTCTGTGATTGGGTGTTTTGTAGGACAAGAGTAGAGGAGATGGGAACAGAAGTGGAGCATTTCCATTGGCCAAAAGACAAGCGAGAAGTCTCTCAAATAGTCAGAGGCAAAGACATCTTTCTCTCTTACTAAAGCTTTTTATTCCGATGTGAGTGGCGTAGTAAAAGCTGTTCGTGTTTACCATGCACATCTGGGTGGGCTTGGGGACAACCAGGAACTCCATCACCTTTCAGAGCTTCCTACAGTGTTACATTAAGGTTTCTGACCCTGACTAGCCAGAGGTTCAGACTCATAGACCTGCAGCCCCAGACCCCTTAGCCGCCCACCACTGATCAGGCACCCAGAAATGACTCAAACACTTTTATTAGCTTCATGCTGTTTGGCCTATGGCTTAGGCACATTGCTAGCTTGCTTTTTCATCTTAAATCAACCCATTTTCATTAATCTGTCTGCCACATAGCCCATGGCTCACCTGTGCTCCTTACAGGTTTCTTCTAGGGCAGCTGGTTCGCGCTGTCCTTGACTCTGCCCTTACTTTCCTACCTATTCTGATTCCCCTGCCTACTTTTTCTATGGTGCCTATCATGGACCAAAACAGCTCCTTTATTTAAAGATTGATATTCACAGCACACAGAAAGACATTCTCACATCACTACAGCCTCACTTACTGTTATTATTATCATGATGGTGTTTGATTTAGTATGAACATTCAACATAAGAGTTATTCCCAGAAAGTGAGATTGGTTCTGTGGGTAAGAGAACGTGCCACAAGCCCCTGACGACCTAAATTAGATCACCAGATTCGTGTCACAGCTGTGTCTGTAGCCCAAGCCCAGCATATCTCCAAGAGACAGGAGACAGAGAGGAGAGTCATGTGCATATCGCAGTGACAGGCATCACAAGGGAGACTCTCACCTCAAAAATAGGGTAGACTCCAGAGAAGCTGTGCTCTGAGTCGCATATGTACACTGTGGTATGAGTGCATCCCCACCCCACCCACACACAGAGAATAAATGTTTAATGGACTCTTTAGTGAATTTTAAGTGCACAGTGCTGTATCATACGCTGCAGATATGTTCTACAAGTAGGATTTGCAAAGAGACCCCCTAAGAAGTCAAACTGGTTCCCAAAACAGTGTAAAACTTGCTAGAGGCTATTAGCATACCTAAGGGATGACTATCAACTTGAAAGGGGGTTCTTAATGGCAGGGGTGAAGGTAAAGGCTTAGCTGTTCTGAGCTTTTCCCAGGAATTACATAGTTGAGAATCACAAGTCTAGAAAAGCCACCCAAGCACGGAGAGGTTCAATATCTGCCCAAGAACACAGAGCTGCTTCAAAAGTAACTCAAGATGTCAAGCAGGGACATTCTTAGTACTCCTCTTGCATGGCATTCTGTCTCCAGAAGCCACAAGAGACAGTGTTGGCATCCGCTTTTGGTGCAGACTTACATGGAGATCTGGGTACAGTGTTTTTCTCTATCCAACCCTACTGGAAAGCGATGCCTTCCACTGAATTATTCCGTAGGGCTATCTCAAGGAAGGAGCACTTCTGTTACCAAAGCAGAGTTGCACTATCTAGCCCAGGCCTGCCTCTAACCCGGGAACCTCCTTCACTTCCCGAGTTTTGAGATTAAAGGCCGGCACCACATCTTTCTGGGGTGTCCCTATGAGTGCACATCAACATTGTGATCTGGTCCCTCACAGAGCAGAGCACCATCTATCTATAGGATAGGATTTCGCATTCCCTTGTGGAAACTTGTAAACCTTGTGGAGTTTAATTCAGACTCTCCAGGTGTGCTTACCATGAGGCTAGCAGTGCTATTGTATACATGCCCCATATACCACAGATCAGATGCAGGACTGGGTGGAAAAGGCCAGGCACCACCCTGAGGAGATCTGAGTCCTGATTTCTCTGCAGTCTGCAGACATCTTGGCATCACAATCTTTCCTTTGAAGCTCACTGCTTTATCTTACTTCCACAATGGAGGCTTTTTGATGGAAACCACTAGGTTCTGGATGTCTCCATTTTCCCCAATGGATCTGTCATTGTCCTGCCCAGTTTCCTGGGACATGTCAGTGTGCTTGGGCTAAGTTCCACCCCTCCACCCCCACCAAGTCTGCACATGGGATCTGAGGATTCTCCCACTCTAGAACAATAGAAGGCAAAGCCACAGCAAATCAGATTTGTTTTCAGTTCATCTGCACCCATTTGGTGACCTGTGACCGAACGTGTGTGTGAATACTCCACACTGCGTTCTCTTCAATGGGGCCACCCTTCAACTCTGTGCCACATCACTCCACTTCAGGGCTGAGCACCATCGCCCATACTGGCATCTCTCTACCTGACAGCACATTCCACTGGTTTCCTTCTCTTTTCCTGAAGCATCACTCACATGCATTCTGCCCTGGGACCTTGTCTCTAAGTGTGCTGGGATCGGTACCCAAAATAAGTTGGGAAGAAGGCAAACAGCAAGTGCAGATGGAGATGTCTGGCATCAAGCACGGAGCCTTGTAGCTAAGAGCCTTAATCCTCATCACAGTTGTGATAAGTACGTAGGAAGCTCTGAGCAAAAGAAATCTGAACTGCCCACAGTATGTATGTTGCTCATGGCCTCACAGCTGCTCAGTAGGTGAGCTGAATGATGCACACAGCCCTGAACTTTCAGCCTCACAGCCACCCTGTTTCATCCCTCCCACCACGGTCTAGACTAGAATTTTTACTTTGCTCAAAAGTAAGCATGTGGAATAACTCTGTAGATATCGCCCAGACACCCTCAGTGACTTGCAGTCCTGCCTCCAAGGATGAAACATATATCAACATAAGTAAGTGTTTACAAAACATCTTTCCCTCCTCTGCTGTGTTGCACTTGTAGAGAGCTAGATGATGCCAAGCCTGGAGAGAGAGAGAGAGAGAGAGAGAGAGAGAGAGAGAGAGAGAGAGAGAGAGAGAGAGAGAGAGAGAGAGAGAGAGAGAGAGAGAGAATATGACTCATTCCCATCCTGCCAGGCAGGCTGTGCCATGACACTTCACGAAGAGTGTGAGAAACAAACCCTGCAACTCTGCAGAGGTGACAAGGTCAAAGTCCACATGCAAGTACCTGCCTTTACCCTCTCAACAATATTTCTGTGCCATTGTATAGACAACTGTAGCCCCATGGAGAAAGATGACTCACAGGGGTCTATTTCTTCTTACATTTGAAAAATAACCAAATATCGTTATATGTATGTGTGTGTTTATGTCTGTGTGTCTGTCCACGTACATATGTATATGTGTATATGTATGTGTGCATGCATATGTGCGCATGTATGTATATGTGTGTACGTGTATGTGTGTGTCTGTGTGTGTGTATGTGTGTCTCTGTGTGTGTATAGAGGCTAGTGATCAACACTAGCTGTCTTCCTCAATAATTTCTTCACCTTACTTTTTGAGACAGAGCCTTTCACTGAACTGGGAGCTCCCTGATTGAAATAGACTGGCTGCCATCAAACACCAGGGGTCCAGGGGTCATCTTGTCTGTGCCTTTCTAGGGTTAGGATTACAAACATGTGTTGCTGGCTGCATTTTTTGTGGGTGCTGTCATATCTTAACTCAGGTCCTCATGCTTGCATAATAAGCACTTTATCTACTGAGCTGGACCGTCCTCCAACATTATTGCTTTAATCCCAGGGGAAAGCTATAGTTGTCTTGCAAACATTGGGGAGGGGGGTGTAGTTAGACACGATTGGGCACAATTCGAATATAAAGTTAATTTTTCCAGTACTGGGAATAGAACCCAAGGCCTTGAATATGCTAAGCAATCACTCTGTCACTGTACTGTGTCCAGCCCATTAACACATTCTTATTCTCAAAGCCTTTAGCGTCTGGGCAGAGTCGAAGCAGCCCGATTCTTCAGCAGTACAGAAACTTCTGCACCTCTTGCGATGCCTCTCTGCCCTGTCTGATCCCACTTCCTTTAACATCCTTCACCTCCTCTCTGGAATTCTTGACTGTGGGGCTGTTTGTTTGTTTGTTTATTTGTTTTTATCAGAACCTGGGTGGGAAAATGAAGGCTCATTGTCCTCAGAACCAAGTGGTCAGCATTCCATGTTCTCAAGACAGCTTTGCCATTGTCTTCCACAAATGACAAAGGAAGTATCTGGCTTCTAGAGGCAGTGTTGACCCCTACGAAACCCCTCCTCCATACGAGAAGCTGTCCTGTCTGTGCTGAGAACTTGTCCCTGGCTATTGATTAAAGCCTGGGAACATGCTTAGGTTGCACCTGCCGTCAGCTGGACGGTTAATATCTCCACGGCCTCCTATAAATTCTCCTTTGCCAGTTGAGCTCAAATGTGTGTGGTTTAGTATCAAAATAGATGCTTCCTAATTAGACAGATCTCTGTCAGGTGGGTCAGTCTGAGAACTCCTGTGGCATTTTCATAGTTGGTGTCTCTCCCCACATCAGCCCCAGCCCTTCTCAATCATAACTCACTGATGAGCTCCCTAAGCAGGCAACAGCCACATAACTAGTAATTAGTGTCCTGTCAGCTGGTATCACAGGCATTCACTCTCAGCTGCTGACATCAGCAAGTCCGTCATCTACTTAAAGGGGTAGGTGGCATCTTAGCATGGTGAGGTGCACAACTGAAATTTCCAATTATAAAGAAAATTTTCCTTAAAAATAATGAAATTATATTTGAATGAAAGTCCATAAAACAAGTTCAAATGGGAATTACCAGCCAAGTTTCAGTATAAAAATGAGTCTGTATGAGCCTGCTTGCCTACATAGCTTTCAGAGCTCCAGTACAGACATCTGTCATAAATCCACAAGCAAGCCTTTACTTTCTGATTAGAGGATGTCACTGTTTGGTCATAGGAAACATGTTTCAACAAGAGAAGTCAGGAACGGGTGGCACTTTGAGCCTCGCTTTCTTTACCATGGGTTGCTCATGAGAAAGTTGGGCATTACTTTCTTCCCATAACTACCGGTTAGAAATGAAGCAAAATATGTCCAGAGAGATTGCTTAGCTCATAAAATAACTGCCTTTTGAGTACCAGGACCTGAGTTCAAGTCTCTGAAACTATGAAAAGAGAAAGAGAAAGAAAAACAAGCAAATACTCCAGACATGGTGGTATGTGCTTGTAATCCCAGCACTAAGAAATAGAGGCTGGGATTCCTAGTGATTCGCCAGCGACTGTAGCTTAGCTGACAAGCTCAAGGTCAGTGGGCCTATCTCAAAATAAAATATAAAGTAAAGTGGTGGGTGGTACCTGAGTATTAACACCCAACATTGTCCTCTGGCTTCCACATGTGGACATATACGAGTATGCATGCACTCACACACACATGTGGACCTACACACACCTATACACACACACACACACACACACACACACACGTGCACACACACACATTGAAATATTCTGAAGCAATATACATTCACAAATCCCATGTTTACCTTTAAAATTCAAAAACGGAAAAATAAGGTTAACTTCATACAATTTGAACCATAGCTGTGTGGTTTTTCAAAGGTGTTATTAACCAATATGATGATAATTCAGAATAAGTAAAATAGAATTGTTTTCAAGAAGCCAATATGAAGAAAGTCATCCACTTAATTTTAAAAGCTGTTTGATCCTAAACAATCATAGAAGCAATAGTTGCCTTTAAGAAACACATTTCACTTTCTGTTCCCTCAAAATGCTACCAGGACCAAGTCTCTTTTTAGGGTTTGTTCTGGGGTTCGGCCCTGAATTGATGATGGTTACACCTACAGTGTCTCTCGATTGGATTGAGTTAGCTCCAACTAGCTCACATTTGCAAGGACACTGATCACCCTCCAGTAGTCACAGCTGCCACCACATGCGACAGCTAAGGCCTAATAAAGGAGCCGTAAGCAAATGACATTTTTCTTCCTGCACAATTTTGAGACAGTGTTTGTTCACTAAGTAGAAACAGCAAATATGCATGTTGAAAATTTAGAAAACAAATATGTCAGAAAGCATTTTATGCATCGTTTAAAATTATATTTAAACAGTTCTCTGGTTGTAAATTAAAGAAAGGAAAAATTATGTGGCTAAGCTTTCATAAATGTCAGATACCAAATTCGTAAAAATTAATAAATACAAATCAAGGACAATTTATCTTTTTTTCATTAAATAAAACAGTAATTCACAGATTGCAAATGAGAATCACAGACACACATTATTAAAGGAAGGGTGGTAGTACATTCCAGGAATATTTGTAGCACATTAGATGTGTTGCCTCAAATGGACAGGAATAAATTAGAAATAGCATGTATATTTTATGACATATTGATAATAATTTTTCTTGCTTCTTTAATCCATCTCTCTTCTCTCCATGTTTAACCCTTCCCTGGGGGGGTGACATAAAGTAACCTTATGTCACAAACCAATTCTGGGGAAGTGGTGGCTGATAAACTAAGGATCATACAGAGTAGGAATATTTATATACTTGGGCGAGATTGGGGGATAAAGTGCTGATCCCTCCCATACCTTTCTTGTTTGTTGACCTGTACAACCACCTAACCCTGCTTGCATTTTGGAGGAGTTTGGACAAAGGAGCAATTTATAGTGGTGGCTGTGGTTATCTGAACCAGCCTGAACCTGCCTGTAATCCTGGGATCTGTACAGACTGTGCCATTTTGGACCAAGTGAGCTGGAGAAGGGATAAGAAAATAGAAGCCAGAAATGTGGTTCTATTTTTATTTATTTATTTATTTTAAAAGAGCCTTTTTAGACCTACGGTGATTGAGCAAGAACAGCCCCCATAGTTATATATTTGAACGCTTAGTCACCAGAGGGTGGAACTTTTGAAAGGATTAGAAGGATTAGGAGGTCTGTCCTTGTAGGAGGAAGTGGGTCACTGGGAATGGGCTCTGGAGTTTTTGAAAGCCCATGCCAGGTCCAGTGCCTCATCTTCTTTCTGCCTGTGGAGAAGGATGTAGAACTCAGCTCCTTTTCCAGCACCATGGTTGCCTGTACGTTGCCATGCTTTACATACTGATGATAACAGACTAAACCTCTGAACTGTAAGCTAGTCCCAATTAAATGTTTTTCTTTATAAGAGTTGTTGTGGTGATGGTGTCTCTTCACAGCAATGGAGCAGTGACTAAGGCAAGATCATAACATTTGTATTTGTTGTACAATTTAGAAAATGCAGAAATAGATCAAAGGGGAAAAAAATTAAGTGTCTGGGTTCTCCCCTGTTGCTGAAATAAAGTACCCTGAGAAAGGCAACTTAAGGAAGGGTTTGTTTTTGTTCTAGGCACATCTGAAAGGGGAGGTCGGGGCATCAGAGCTTGAAGAAGCTGCTTGCGTCACATCTGCAGTCAGGAAAAGAGAGCTATGGGTGCCTGGAGGCGTGTTTGAAGATGCTTGGCTCCCTTTATCCATCCTACACACTTCATGACTACAAGCCCAGGGAATGGTCCCACCCACGATTAAAATGGGCTTTCCTACACGACCTAAGGCAATCATGCCCTTCCACATAGGCATGCTCAGAGAGCTGTCTCCTCAGTGATCTAGACCCAGTCAGGTTGACAATAATTTCCCATCTGGTCATCTAACGCCTACCCACTCAGAAACCAATTTTTGTCTCTTTGTCTCTGTGTGTGTGTTTGTTATAAAATGTATACCTTATAAAATCTTATAAAAGCATCCTTCAACACGAGGTTTCTTTTATTCTCTGGTTTTTCCCTTTGTTGTTTTACAGACTTTCATTAATTAAAGCTTTCCCACCCTGTTGGATATCTGAGTTATTTTTAATCCTTTAATGCTTCAAATAAGGCTGTAACAGCAATGTCTGCTCTGCCTCTCACTCAATGCACTGGTCAGAGCACACTCTGTGGCAGGCACTTTCTGAAAAGCCATGTGGTTTAGCACTTGTCACCAAGCTTATGTTCCATCCCTGGAATCCAGACAGTGGTGGGGACAACAAACTTCCACCAGTTTCCTAACATCCACACACACACTGTGGCATATGTATGCCCACACACTGAGACACACACATAAACTAAAAGGGCATGAAGAGTGATGAAAATGAAGATATTTATTATGCTTACAAGATGTTAAAAGAAACAAAAGTAATTATATATATATATATACATGTGTGGATTTATTTCTGGATAAAGAACATAAAGTTTGATAGAGGAAGACCCCCTGAAAAATCTCCAATGGAAATGGATGGAACAGATAATTCAGTATTTCAGAGCACCTCTGTGAAGTTTCCAGAGCTCTGTATCTAGAACAATTTCAAGGAGACTGACTGAGATGACCCAGCCTTACAGACTACTCCACTAAAGACTTGTGCATAATCCTAAATTTTTCTTTGGATTCCCGTGGGATTGCCACCGCCCCCATTCAGCAGGAAGTAGCCTAGAGAACAACGCCCACATTCCCAAAACATGGATTATGGATGTTTGTGTTTATTTGCAGTGTTGTTTATAAGCTGTTATAGATAAGGGGGGGAAAGAATATTAGATTTGGAGTTCTTTTTGTTTTAAAAAGAGAAAAGGGGATATGTGGGAGATTGTGTTGTTACATTGTAAATAATTATCCCACCCACAGGTTTAATAAAAAGCACTGATTGGCCAAAGGCAGGCAGGAAGTGTGGGCAGGGCTACCAGACTAAGAAAACTCTGAGAACAGGAAGCACAGAGCAGAATGCCAGAGAGAAGCGGAAGAAGCAGAGGACAACTATGCTGCTGTAAGAAAAGGTACCGAGCCGCATGGCTGAACAAGAGACATGGATTAGATGAAGGGTAGAGAGCTGGCAAGTGATATGCCTGGGCCTGAGGCTGATCAGCCTAAAACTATTGTATGCATCTGTGTGTCTCTGCCGGTCTGTGGGTCTAAACCTTGAGGCTAGGCCTGAAAGTCTGGGCCAGAAACCTCCTACTACATACATGTAATGGTGTAATGTATACACATGCACACTTGCAGGTACTCACATGATATAAAGAAGCAGAGAATGACAGGAACTCTTGCTTTACGTGAAATGTACAGAGGGGTGTCTGAGAAAGAAACATGTGGAAGAGCTGAGTGAGTGGGGTTGCTGTGTGCTACAGGCCTGTGGTGAGATCCAGCCTGCAGGGTGGACCATAACTTAGAAAGTGTGGGTGTGGCCTTCCAACATCTATGGAAGCAAAGGGAGGGACAGGAGAGGGACACTGGCATACCCCATACATACACACAGAGAGAAAAATACTAAAATTAAGTGTAAATAATTCTTAACCATTTCATGTTACACAAGGGTCATCACCTTCCTGGGTCTATTGAGAACTCTCTCTTTGATTCTGATGAAACTGGGTTGCACGTGTATGTTTTGTGACGTAATGTCCTAGCATTATAGGAAGATGCCATTTAACTGTGAAGGATATATCCAGGAGACACAGAGACAGGTAGGCGCATGGCACTTTCCCGATTGACTTGCCTTCCCAGCCAGTGTTTCTCAAAATGTGGTTCATGACCTCTTTTGGGGTTGAAGGATCTTTCACGAGGGGGCAGGGAGGGGTAGGAGGGGGGAGGTCGCTTAAGACCAGTGTAAAACAAAGCTATTTACATGATGATTCACATCAGTAGCAAGGTTACAGTATGAAAAGATAACAAAATAATTTCATGGTTGTGGGTCGTCGCAGCAGCATTAGGAAGGTTGGGGACCACTGCTCTAGCCCCTGGAGTGAGTTTTGAGGATGCTATTTCTTTCCTGTTTGTTTTCAGATCATTTCTCTGTCTTCCTGCTGAAACTAGATCTCCCAGATCCCCCCTCTCTTCAAACAGCTTTCTAGGGTCAACAGTCCGCGACACCAAGAAACGAACGAGCAGAAATGGAAAATGGAGACACCAAGCTCTGCCCCCCCCCCCCGCCCCTCCTCCTGTCTTTCCAACCCCTAGTAAACAGCATTGCCCATGCCTCAGCTCTTTCTCTTCTCCAAAAATCCGATCCATACAAGGACCCCGATTCTTCACTCTGCTACCAGCAGCCAGCTGGGCTTCTCCAGGCCAAGGAGCGGCAGCAATTTCCTGTAGAGTTTCATTCTGGAGTAGGAAACCCCTCTTACTTGACTGCCTAAGGGATATTTATTAGACAGGCCCTGGATGATTCTAAGAGGTCATGTTCTTCTATAGACGTATTGGCTTCATTTGGGTTTTCTAATTAATTGTTTGCATACAATAAATGTCTGACAGCTATTTAGTTAAGAGGTTTAGAATCTACACTATATTCGTAGGTATATTTTCCTTTTCCACACCATATATTCTATATTCTCTCTCTCTCTCTCTCTCTCTCTCTCTCTCTCTCTCTCTCTCTCTCTCTCTCTCTCTCTCTCTCTCTCATCTTAAAGAATGTGAACTGGGTGGGGCTGGGGATTCAGTTTAGCAGTCAAGACCACTTGTTGCTCTTGTGGAGGACACAGTTTTAATTCCCAGCACCCACAGGATGGCTTACAAATGTTTGTAGCTCCAGTCCCAGAGGATCTGAAGCCCTCTTCTGTCTGGTGCACACACATGCTGCACACCCACTGTGCGCGCACGCGCGCACACACACACACACACACACACACACACACACACACACACACATGTATGCAGCCAAGACCAAAAACAAACAATGTTAAAATATCAACATCAGAACCCCAGAATACCTACCTATATATTTAAAATAATAAAATAAATTAATCTGGTTTCTTTTAAATGTGAATGGACCTGGAGCCTGCTGTAGAACTCTCTCTGTAGATCAGGCTAGTCTCAAACTCACAGACATCAGCCTGCCTCTGCCTCTCAAGTGCTGGGATTAAAAGCATGAGCCACCCCTACCTGGGTATTGAAAGGACCATAGAACTTGACTTTTAAAAATGTATGCCCTGGGAATATAGCTCATGGTAAGTCACTCATTCAGCATCTAGGAGGCCCCAAGTTTGATTCCCAACAATCTCTCTGTTCTATTTCCATTCATATACCTTTGATAAAATGCCCTGACCAAAGACAACTTAGGGGTGGAAATAGTTCATGTGGTTACAAGACCAGCTTATACCCCATCAAGGCAGGAACTCAAGACATTTAGTCATGTGGGAGACAGAGCCAGGCAGATCTCTGTGGGTTCAAGACAATCCTGTTCTACAGAGAAAGTTCCAGAGCAGCCAAGCTCCGTAACGAAACCCTATCTCAAAACAACAACAACCAAAAAACAAAAAACAAAAAAGGAAGGAAAAGAGCAGAGGAAGATGAAGGTGTGCTGCCTCTTGCTCTCTTTCTGCTTACTCTGCGCCAGCTTTCTTTATACAGTTCAGTCTCCAGCCCATGAAATGATGCCATTCATATTCAGGGTAGATAATCCCACATTCATTAACAATCAAGACAGTGCCCCACAGACCAGCCTGCTGGCCAGCCTGATCTAGATAAGTCCCCACTAAGACTCTCTCCCCGGTGAGGCTAGGCTGTGTCAAGTTGATGATACAATGTGACGAACAGAAAATAAAAGCTATTCTAAAACTCAAGTGACTTGGTTGTGTACCTAGAGAATCCAAAAGCTACACAAATAATAAAAATGACAACAGAGAGACGCTGGCATATGTAAGTGGGTTGGGCAAGTTTCTAGGACACAAGACCCACATGCAAAATCAATTGATTTTCTATACACTCAGCAGCAATGGAAACCTTCAAATGCAATTCCATTCACCCTTGCTTCCTGCAGCTTAATTATTATTAAGTATAAATCTAACAAAATATGTATGTTATCAGTATGCTTTAAATTATAGGGTTCAAGAAAGAAACCAGAGATGATCTGAGTAAGTAGAGGTATACAGTGTTGATGGGCCAGAAGGATCATCATAATTCAGGTTTCCATAACTCCAATTTGGTGTATAGACTTCCTGCTACTCTCATGAAAATACCAGCAAGACCTTTTATAGATAAACTAAGGTCACCTAAAGTCATTTTGAAACTTATATGAAAAGGCAAAAGAAGGTTAAAAAAAATGAGAAGCTGAAAGAACAGTATGGAAGGAGATATTGTTTTGATTTTAAGGCATATAGCTAAGGCAATTGAATCTTGGGGTGTCCGTGGAGGAGTAAACAGCTGGATTCATACAAATATGCTTCAGGGATGTTCATAAAGCAAAGATGGTGAAGAAGGGTGTGTAGTAGGAGGTTTCTGTCCCTGAATTTCAGGCCTTGCCTCTAGGTTTAGGCCCACAGACCCACAGACCCGCAGACCAGCAAAAACACACAGATGCTTTCAATAGTTTTCAGCTGATCGGCCTAAGGCCCAGGCATATAACTTGCTAGCTCTCTAGTAATCTCTGTTTGCCAGAGGCAAAATGAGGCTTGTCTTTAAGAGAAGCTTCCTGATTCAGCCTTAAAGGCAAAACATTTGTGAGATTTTTAAGAGGCCCTGCTGCCTAATACTTAAATGGAGCTAATGAGCAGCAGATGGCAAAGCTTTACTTGGTAATTATATGGACCCTAAAATTCACAGAGTACCTGGGCTAAAAAGATAAATTCTATGAAATTAGACTAGGAGCTGGGTGGAGCCATTCATCCATCCTACCAACCTTTTAACCTTGGCGGATTATAGGTGAGTTCAGAAACAGAAAGAAATGGAAGAATCTGGGAGGAGTCAATCACCCTACCCAAGCAAAGGAGTGGTCTGAGACAGAAAAAGTTAAGAAATAAATATACAGTAAAGACAGTTTCTTGTAAAAAGTCTAAGTGGTTTAGAGTGTGTTGAAAATATATATACATAGGCTTAGAGGGGAAAAAAAGTAGAGAAAGCCCTTAAAAAAGAAATAGAGTAAAATAAATAAGTAAATAAAAAATAAGCCACATAAAGATGGAAAATACAAAGAGTGTTTGGATACTGTATGTTATTGTCTTATCTTTAAGCCTCTTGACTGAAAATGACAGTAAAAGTTGCTAAAAGACAGTTGATTATAAATGCTGTTAGAATAATTCAACCTATATATTTTGTAAATGGGTTTACTTTAAAACTGAAATCCAAAGATATGCTACTTTGGAGAAGAGGTTTTCTTTCTATTTCCACAGAAAATGAGAAGCTGTGGATTTATTCCTGGATAAAGAACATAAAGTTTGATAGAGGAAGACCCCCTGAAAAATCTCCAATGGAAATGGATGGACCAGATGATTCAGTATTTCAGAGCACCTCTGTGAAGTTTCCAGAGCTCTGTATCTAGAACAATTTCAAGGAGACTGACTGAGATGACCCAGCCTTACAGACTACTCCACTAAAGACTTGTACATAATCCTAAATTTTTCTTTGGATTCCCATGAGATTGTCGGCATCCCCATTCAGCAGGAAGTAGCCTAGAGAACAACGCCCACATTCCCAAAACATGGATCATGCATGTTTGTGTTTATTTACAGTGTTGTTTATAAGTTGTTATATATAAGGGGGGAAAAGAATATTAGATTTGGAGTTCTTTTTGTTTTAAGAAGAAAAAAGGGGATATGTGGGAGATTGTGTTGTTTCATTGTAAATAATTATCCCACCTACTGGTTTAATAAAAAGTGCTGATTGGCCAAAGGCAGGCAGGAAGTGTGGGCGGGGCTACCAGACTAAGAAAACTCTGAGAACAGGAAGCACAGAGCAGAATGCCAGAGAGAAGCTGGGAGAAGCAGAGGACAACTATGCTGCTCTAAGGAAAGGTACTGAGCCGCATGGCTGAACAGAATAAGAGTCATGGGTTAGATGAAGGGTAGAGAGCTAGTAAGTTATATGCCTGGGCCTGAGGCTGATCAGCTGAAAACTATTGAAAACATCTGTGTGTTTTTGCGGGTCTGCGGGTCTGTGGGTCTGCGAGTCTGCAGGCCTAAACTTAGAGGCAAAGCTCGAAAGTCAGGGACAGAAACCTCCTACTACAAGGCTGACTTTTCCACAAGTGGGTGGATAAAGCGGGTTTATAGGCAGAACTCAGAGCAAAATAAGAAGAAACCGAATAAGAGAAAAGGAGGAAGAGGAGGGGGCGGGACACAGAGGAAATGGACCTTTGATCTAAACTTCACACTTCGTACAAAAGTCAGTCCAGGATATGTCACGGACTCAAATGCAAAACTGTTTATGAAACCATTAAGTGTAAACGGGAGAGCAGAGGAAAGACACCAAAAGCTGAAGTGGGAAGAACACTCTCACATTTGACACCAAAACAAAATCCATAAAAGCAAAACTTATCAGTTATATCTCCTCCATTAAAAACAAAACAAAACAAAACAAAACAAAAACTGAACTCTGGAAAGGACTCTTTTATGAACAAAAAGATAAACCACAAACTGAAATGGAATGTTTGCAAACACACACCCTATAATGACTTGTGTCTGGAATACAGAATTCCTGAAGTTTAACAGTAAGTTTGCACAATATAGTTAAAAGGTTCAAAAGACATTTCACTGAAGAGAACATACAAATGAGACACACACACATACATACATACATGCACATAGCACACCACATACACATACCACATCACACACATACTACACACACACACACCATACTATACCATACACACACATACCACATCACACACCCACCACATCACATACATACCACACCACTCACACACACACAGCACATCACATACACACACATCACACACACACATACCACATCTCTCACACACACCACACACACAGACACACAGACACACACATAATTAGCCATTGAGGAAACCGAGCCAAACCGCAGTGGGACAGTCATCTCTCTCCCTCCCTCTGAGTGATGAGCATTTTAGAACCATACCAAATAACAGCAAGAACACAGAGAAACTGAATCATTTGTACATGCTGCCAGAAATGCTAAATGCTACAACCACCCTGGAAAACTGTGTGGCAGTTTATTTCAAAATAAAGAGCCCATATACTTTCCATATGAATAGGCAGTTGTACCCCCGGGGCATTGGTCCGATGAATAAAAGTTATGGCCTTGAAGAAACAGGTATGTGAATGTTCTTAGAGGCTTTATTCAGGCTTAATCCAGCCCTGATGGAAGCTATTCAGTTGTCCTTCAGAGAACAAATAGATTTTTTAAAAAATAGTAGGCCATACCCAAGAAAAGAGCTCAAAAAAGAAAGAAAGAAAGAAAGAAAGAAAGAATGAATGAATGAATGAATGAATGAATAAATGAAATATTAAAAATGGAACAATAGGGGGAAGCTAGGGAGGAAATTGATACATATTGTCTGGATCCATTTATATAACATTCTTGAAATAACAAAATTATAGATATAGAGAAAAGATAAGAAGTACAGGAAGCTGTGGCAAGGCTTTAAAACTGTCAAGGAGGTTGTCTCAGGGTGAAGACTCCACCGCACTCACCACTCCACTGCCCTGCCATAAGGTTGTCTCAGGGTGTAGATTCCTTACTTCACCGCATTCACCACGCCACCTCCCTGCCATGAGGCCTCCGAAGCTACCTGAAGATTTCAATTCGAAGGTGGCTAGAGAGAATATGGTGTTACAACTAAAAAGCATACTTTGCACAGAAACTTAGAAAATTGTGTATCCTGAAATTCATAACGAGGAATCCATGATACTGACCATTAAAGAGAGTTACAGTTTGGCTCCACATTTAGTGCACAGACAATAAAAGCTTTTTCCATGACTAGTATGTAGTCTACATTTTGTAGTCTGTGACTATATTTTGAAGCTCATCTAGGACTGGGGAGACATCTCAGTTGGTAAGAGTACCTGCTGCAGTGAGCCTGACTGTGCGAATTGGATCACCAGATCCCACACTTTAAAAAGCCTGATGCAGAGGCCCCCTCTGTAATCCCCAAAATTCCTACAGGAGGATGGGAGGGGAAGACAGACAGCTGAATGAGATACCTGTTCAGGAAAGTTGTGCTCTGACCCCCACCCACCACACTGACACACACACACAGTGGGTATTTATAATAAGCAATATTATAGAAATGACCTCCAGCAGGACGACTTTTCTAACTCCTGTAAGCTATTCATTTAACGCCGAGTCTTTTCCCGGTTGTGTTCTAGAGAGTATTAGCATTTCTAGCTTCTAAGGTTTAAGATGGATTGCTTCCAAAACGCTTTCTATTTGTTAAGATTTAATTATTTATTTTATGTGTATGAGTGTTCCATGTTCGTGTATGCCTGCACACCAGAAGAGGGCATCAGGTCCCACTATAGATAACTACGAGCTCCCTTGTGGGTGCTGGGAATTGAACTCAGGACCTCTGGAAGAGCAGCTTTTCTAACTGGGATTCTCACCTGGTTAGAATTACATAGGGTAAGGGGCGATCAAACAAGTAGACAAACCAAAACCTACTCCAATCTCCCTAAACACGCCAAGATGCATAGCTTGGCTCCATATACAAAGAATCATGACCCTTCTATTCTGGTATTCAATTATTACAGTCTATGGTTAAATAAATTGAACCCATGGA
Source organism: Phyllotis vaccarum (assembly GCA_033318265.1). Classification (NCBI taxonomy): domain Eukaryota; kingdom Metazoa; phylum Chordata; class Mammalia; order Rodentia; family Cricetidae; genus Phyllotis; species Phyllotis vaccarum. The sequence goes on from JARWLC010000010.1 coordinate 9,451,976, forward strand.
TTTTCATCAGCTTCTTCTTCTGTTTCTTTCATCTGGCTTCCCCCACACTGCCTGACTCACCTCCTGAGAATTCTGAGAGCTTCATCCTCCTGTGCCTCAGTTTCCCTATTATAAAGTGGGCTGAAAACTGTGTCTGCCTCATCATACTGTAGCTGTAGTCAAGCAGATTCTTTATCTCCAGTTACTCCTTTAATGGATCTGTGAGGGAAGTACTTCCAGCTCTTCCATTTGTCACCTCTGCGAGAGCTGAAGCTCTGTGTGACAAGGTTAGGTTGGGGATTATTCTTCTACAGCAGTTTGAACAATATTCTACCCGTTATTGATGCTAGATGGCATTGGACCATCCAGCCTCCGACAATGTGGACCAAAATTTATCTCCTGTTGGGATTTGATGTAAACTTTTAGTTTGGGGATCCATGTCTTCAATTCTTAAAAATCCTTGCCTCTTTTCTCCTTAAATATTGTTCCTTCATATTTGCTTTTGTTAATTTCCCCCATGGAACCTTCTATAGATTTACCTTGGAGCCTCTTAATCTATTATTCACGACTCAGACCTTCTTTCTCAGAATTGCTGTCATGCCTGTGTGGCTGTCTGTGGATTCCTCAGCCCTACGTTCAGCTTCTGTCTTTGGCTGATATTTAATTCCAAATAATGTAATATTTGTTTACAAAAAAATTTTAAACAGTTATTTTTTATACATAGTCTTCATCTGGAAAATGTGTTTCTGTTTTTAATTTCTATAAATAATTGCTCAGTCATATTTTTAAAAAAATCTCCACATTCATAAATTGGAATAGAGAAAGTTCAAGACTACATTTTCTAGACAATAATACTTGTGTTTTGCTTGCTTGCTTTATACATTTATTTATTGTATGTGTATCCGTATATACATGTGAGCAAACTGCCCTAGCAAGCATGTGGAAGCCAGAGGGAAGCTTTGGGGGTAGTTATCTGCTCCCATCATGTGGGTACCAAGGGTCGAACTTGGCTCACTAGACTTGGCAACAATCATCTTTACCTACTGGGCTTACAATAGTTATTTAAATCATTAAATTTAACTTAGTTGTATAAAAATCATTCCACTTGGTAATACGTATCCTTAACAGACGTGTCTTTGGTCAGGCTTTCTGGAGCATCCTCTCTGCAGGCACACATCTGGGAAAACCACGATAAAAGGAGATTGGCAGGCAGGTCAGTAGTCCTGGATTTCTTTGTGTGGGTCCTACAAGAAGTATAAAGGAGCTCCGTGTTTTCGGAATACGGTGGGTTGACCCACAAGTCTGAGAAACTGACTTCAGCAGCAATCTCCAGAGAGTACTCAGACACCAAGGGAAGAGCCCCAACAAAGGACCAGAGAGAATGTGCAGGAAGAAATTTCTTCTCCAAGAGAACCCTCTTGTGAAATGGCTCCTATCAAGCTGAAGAACGCAGCCGCTTGGCTTCCGTGGCTACCACGGGTGCCTCGGTTTTTAAACTAGAACGCTTCATTAGTTTTGCTCCATTAGGAGCTCGGGCTCAGTGTATCCTTTATCTCAAAGGATTCTAATGTCCTCAAAGAGTGCCACAGGATCTGTGAAGACCAAAGCAGCCTCTGTAGTGCTAGAGCTAAGAATCTCAAGGTGGATATTCATTTCTATTCCATGCACTGTGAGGCTGGCTAGAGTCAGTGAATGAGGGTCAGGGGCAGAGGGCAGGGCAGAGGGCAGGGGCAGAGGGCAGGATTGACTTTTTATAAACTACACACTAACAAAAGCAATTGTTTTTTTCTAGATCACACTTCGAGGAAGTACTGCCCAGGAGCATGAAGTGGCTGATCTTCAATGAGATCTGCATTCACAAAGCAGAGATGGATGAAGGCTGGTTCTAAGTCCATTCTCTCCTCTGTATTCAGTCTGGGACCCCCACTCATGGGAAGGTACCACCCATATTCAAGTTGGGTCTTCCCTGTACAGTTAAACATCTCTGAAAGCACCTTCATAGATAAACTCAGATGTGTGTCTCCTTGGTGATTTGTAAAGTCGGTATAGTTGACAATCGAGATTAACATCCTGGTTCTCAATACTATTCAACCGTCTTTCCAGGAGGTAGCTCATGGTGCCTGTGTTCTGTTTTCTGCCCACCCCATCCTCCATGGGACTCTAGCATAGTGCTTACAATAGAAATTCTCCCGTGATTGCTAGTCCTTATTGGGTACCTATCCTCTTCACTTCAGATCAACACAAAGTGGAGTAACCATTGTTGCTGACGATTAGCTTTACTGATGAGAAATGAGCTAAAGATGATACAGACATTGATACAGTTACATGGCAAAGTACCAACAATGTCAAGATCAAATACTTGTCATCAGGCTGAACCAGCCCTGCTGCCTCCTAAAGCCTGCTTGCTGTAATGTTAGCAAAAAGCCCACAAATAAACATAACTATTGAGTCCATGAGGAACCTTCTGAGATGACCCTACACTATGTAATAAATCTGCCAGTAGACAAAGCCTCCTGAGATGATCCCACACTGTGTAATGAGTCCATCGGTAGTACAATTTTTTCTTTTTTTTTTCTTTTTTTTTTTTTTTACACTTCTGACATGTTATAAATGAATTCAGCAACCTCATGGACCCATTATAAGGTACTTAAAAACTTGGTTGGAAGGGCCGGAAAAGCTCAGGAAAATGAATAAAGGAGCCGTCTGAGTGGGCAGCTTTCCCAGAGAGAGCCTCACAAGGAAGAAGCAGCAACAAATTAGTGAATCAGAGTTCTTTTAATAGTTCTATTATGATGTCTAATTGTGAGTGGAAGGTCCTATGACGTCATCAGTCGACTAAGCACTCAGGCTGGACATGCTAGCTCAACTTGCCTTCTTTCAAAACTGCAATATGAGCAAGCTCTTGACAGGTGAGTGAACCTCTACGTGCAAAGTTTATCTTCACCTACAAAACCATAGTCAAGAAAAATCACAAAGATTTTTATAGGTTCAACTTTACCAACCACAAATTGTTTCTTTGTGAGGCTAGAACTTAGCCAAGAAGATGCACCCCAAGACATCGGGGCTGGGACTTGAACTCAAGTCTCTCGGACTGCTCACTGTGACACAGGAGTTGCAGTTGCTGATAGGTAGAAATGGGAGCCAATGAAAGGATGTGCTAAACCATCACTGCAAATCTGTACAGATGCTCAAAGAGTAATTTTTGATATAAAAGTAAGTTCACAAAGCAAAAAGAAACTGCCTTCATCTTCAAATGGGCTGCTCAACTCCAACCAAATTGACAATATCTGCAGGAGTAAAGGAGCATTCCTACGCCATTGCCACTAACACTGTGTGGGCTAGAATTATGCATTGTAGAATGTATAGCTTCTAAGGGGCCTAGAGACTAACCCGACCTCAGTCAGTGCAACTTGTGCCTTAAAACATGCGCTCCTAAGCACTTCTGCATAAGCCAACTTGGGGTCTGCCTGGGGCCTTGAAGAAGGCAGAGTCCAGAGAGAACACCACTCGAAGGGAAGATACCAGAAAATCAAAGCCCTTTCCCCTGGCTGGGAGCAGGGTCTGGGAAAAAAGTATGTAAGGCCTTCCTCTCCATAATAAAATTGAACTTGCTTGCTTCAATCTGTTCCCCAAGGTTGGGTCATTGCTTCCACGCCATCACCTTGAGCATAGAGGCAACCCCAACTCTGGACCCAAACCAGGGACACCACAACACCACACACTCTCTTTGCTTTCTTTGCTCTCTGAATCCAGGTGTAAGCGAGTGGGTTTCTCCATTGTGGGAGCTACTTTTAATCCCCGAAACAATAAATTTAGGGCTGGGCATGGTGGCACATGCTTTTAATATCAGCACTTGGGAGGCAGAGGCAGATGGATCTCTGTGAGTTCAAGGCTAACTGGTCTATGAAGAGGGTTCCAGGTCAGCCAGGCCTACACAGAGAAACTCTATGTCTTGAAAAACAAACATAAATACATAAGAAAAATAATAAATAAGTGTAGGGAATAAATCTTGTTTGGTTTGTAAAGTCCTTCAGGGTATCTTCCCATTTGGGGGCATATATGGACATGTGTGTGCATGTAGGTGGAAGTCCAAGGTGGACATCCTATGTCTTCCTCAGTTACTCTCTACCTTAAATATTAAGGCACAGCCTCTTACTGAAGCCAGAGTTACAATTTTGGCTAATCTAGTAGCATGCTGGGATTATGGACAACTTTTATATTGGTGTTGGGGATCTAAACTCTGGTCCCTCTTTCCCTACTGAGGCATCTCTCCAGCATTGTCCTTCTTCATTGTTTCTTATTGACTTTGCAGGAATTCTTTCTAATTGAGGATCCAACAGTTTTGTGTGCAGTTCTGGAGTCAGCCTGGGATGTCAGCTGGCTTCCTGTCCTTGTCTCAGTTTCCCCATTTAGAGAATGCTATACCCTTTTAGATAGTCGTGGGAACCAAATGAGTTAATTCACGTAACATAAAGCGTAGTGCCTATTAAGTGGTACATGATCAATAAAAAATGATCTAATATTACATCCAAAGCATCTAATGTTCTTCAGTGTGGGCAAAGAAACTCAATCCAGACACAAACCAGGAGTTACTGAGTAGCTATATCATCCCGTATGCCTTCCTCTGCTTCCTGGGCAGGGCCCCGAGAAACTAGATAACTGTCGATTTCCTTGACCTCCCATTCTGGAAGTGGGCTCAGAAAGTATGCAGATTGGCTTTTGCCAACTTGATACAGACCAGACATATTTGGGTAGAGGGAACATCGTTGAGAAACTATCTCCTTCACATTGGCCTGTAGGTGAGCCTATGGAGGTAATTTTTAAGTTAATGATCAGTATAGGAGAACTTGACTCACTGTGGGTGGGGCCATCCCTGGGTGGCTGGTCCTTGATTCTATAAGAAAGCAGGCTGAGCAAGCCATGGTGAGCAAGCCAGGAAGCAGCACCCTCGGCTTTCCAGGTTCCTGTCTTGGCCTCCTGCCCTGTCTTCCTGTCATGATAGACTGTTAGGTGCAATGAAGTCTCCCATGCAAGTTGCTTTCTCTCGTAGTCATTAGCGGTACAAACCTAACTATGACAGGCGATAAATGAGATATGGTGATGAAATTTTGAGTCGTAGAAGGGCAGATAAATGTTCAGAGAAGGCAGCAAGGGAGGAGTTTGAGAGTGAGGCGGGGGCCCCGAGACTTCTGGGACCACAGCATTTTCACTGAGGGTTCCTGGGTCTATCAGGATGAGAGGCCAAGAGCTGGAAGCACAATGGAGAAGAATGGTAAGAAGTGGATCCAGAGATGGAGGAATGGCACCTCCCCCAAATGAGATAGGGACTGTTTATAGGTTCTGAGCAGAGGACATCACACCTTTGAGAAGGCTTGCAGATGCTGACTTGCTGATGATTGGTTATAAGGAGGGAGGGGGAGGGATAGAGAGAGAGAAGGGAGGGATGGGGAGAGAGCTGTTGCATTTTGAGACACAGTTGAAGAATAAATCAGCTTTGGTCTAGATTGGTAGCAAGGCATGAGGTAAATGATGGTCGGTCAGGTTCTGTGTGTGTGTGCGTGCACTTGTGTATGTGAGAGTATATATGTGTGCACATGTGAATGCATGTATGTGCTTAGGAGTAGTTAAGGGGCTAATGAGATTGTTAAGTCCCCAGTTCCTCAGAATGGATTGTTAAATGGGACCTATTTTATTCTATTTTAGACACCTGTCTATTTTCTCATGAAAGAAAGGGTGTGGATTTGGGTAGGGAAGGAGGTAAAAAGGATCCAGATGGAGTTGGGAGAGGGAAACTGCAATTATAATATATTGTATGAAAACAAATCTATTTTCAATTTAAAAAGAAAGAAAGAAACCCCAAAAGCCAGCGGGAAGTCTTAGTCTGAAAGCTGAGCCCCACCGAATGAGATTTCCGATCAGTTCTGTGAATGTTAATATTGATTGGCAACTTGATAGGATTTAGAATCACCCAGAAGACAAACTTTTGTGTATGTCTGTGGGGGAGTGTCTGGATTATGCTAATTGAACTGGGAAGATCCCTCCTAACTGAGCAACACCACTCTATGCTCTAGGATCCCAGACTGAAGAAAGTGAGCTGAATACCTGCTTCACTGGTGTCTGTCACAAACAGGGCTTCCTTTGCAGGGCTCAATAGTATTCCGTCATGCCCACTTTATACCACAATTTCTTTCTTCATCCATCTGTGAGCGTTTGGGTTGCTTCCATACCTTGGCAACTGTGCATAATGCTGCAGACCCTCTGGGATGCAGGTGTCCCTTTAGCCATCCTGTTTGGGGTTCCTTTGAATACTCACGAGGAATGGAGTTGCTGTAGGGTACCGTGTTGGTTCCTGTCTTTTCTGTGGGTTAGGTTTTATTTTGAGGGTTTTTTTTGGGGGGGGGGTTATTTTGTTGTTACAGTCATGCTAATTTGTTTTATTTCTCTCTCTTTTTGTTGTACTGGAAATTGAATCTAGAGCCATTTGCATGCTAGGCAAGTGCTCTACCACTGACCTGCCTATCCCCAGCCCTCTTTTTTTTGAGACAGGGTCTCACTAATAGCCCTCACTGCTCTGCAATGTGCTATGTAGACCAGGCTTCCCTTGAACACAGAGATCCTACTGCCTCTGCCTCCCGGGGGCTGGGATCAAAAGCACCACCTGCCTTCCCATTTTATTTAGATAAAGAGCTTACTAAGTTCCCTAGGTTGGCCTTGAACTTGCCGCTGGTCATACTGTTCTGCGACTCTTCTGACCTTATCCTCTCACCAAAGTGCACAAGGTCAACTTGCTCTTTCAAAATTAGCAACACATGAAGAAAATCTTTCAGTGCCAAAGCAAAATGCTGAATATGATCATTATTGCCACTGCTTATGTCTGCTATGAATTATCCAGTCCCCCAATTGCAGCCTTCAGTTGCTTTATTACTTTTACTGTATTAAGTAAAGCAGTGATTTACGAGTACCTTTACATGTTTTAATTGTTATTTCATTATTCGTTTATAGACTTCATTCTTTAGATACAATACAATTTATTTAACCAGTCCAAAAATGACAGACACTTCAGTCATCCCACATGCATGCACACACTTCAGAGGAAGAGGGACAATGGAGAATCATTGGCTTCTACGGTACAGGTTCTGTGTATCTGCCCTTGGGCCCAGCAGATCTAGACTGCAAAGAAGTCATGGGAACCACCTCCGGTCCTTGGCTCTGTTCTCTCCTGGTGTTCTGATCTTCTCTAGGCTGTAGTAAAGCTGGGCCCAATCTTCACACAATCCATAGCTCCTGGGGGAGGGAAAGAAATCACTTCTCTGGCAATCCCAGCAAAATTCCCAGAGAAATTTTTAATGGAACCAACCAGAGTCACACTCATCTAGCAAATGGTCTCTGGGGCTAAGGCAGTGAGTGTGGCTGGGTGACTGGCATGCCCCTAGGGCTAGGGCTTGCTCAGCTTTTCTAGACCTCTGCAAATTTCTGGGACTGTGCAAGTAGGTGGGGTGATTGTAAAAGGCATGTGGTGTCCTGTTATCAGCATGTGGGAATGATCATTAGGAAGCCACAGATAAGGATACTTGTAACAGAGTAATGTAACTAGAAACAAACCACTATAAGAACACTTCCTTCCTGGGAGATGGGGTGAGGGTAGGGGTGGGGGTGGAGGGATACAAACTAATGATCTGTTTTTGTTGTGAGGCAAAGTCTCAGTTAGATACCGATGAAGATGATCTTGAACTTCTGCTCTTTCTTCCTGACTCCTGAGGGATAAGCTGACAGATATTCACCACTATGCCTGGAGACTGAACGCAGGGCTTTTTGCGTGCTAAGGGAATATCCTATCCACTGAGCTACATTAGCCCTTAGCCCCAAACTAGTGTTTATTGTGGGGAGGATGTGTCTCTGGTGACTCCAACTCTGTAACATCATGCCTCAGGAGCTTCCCATTGTTTGAAGCCCTTGGGAACAATAGACACCATACTTTTACATCAAGGAAGGTGATCTACTCTTAGTCAATCAGGCTGGTCTTTTTATAACACCTCTCATTCATTCATTAGTGGATGGGAACCTCCCATGGGCAGCCATGACTGCACTATGTGGCAGGTGTGTTCTTGCTAGAATCTGATCTATGATGGTCTTACTTCCTCCAGGCCAAAACATTTTATTTTATTTTATTTTACTTTACTTTATTTTATTTAATTTTATTTTATTTACAGAAAATGACAGAAGTGATATAGCAAAAAATAAAGAGGCTCAAGCCCAAAACTCAGATCCTTGTTTTTTATCCACAAAAAGTAACCAAAGTATTGATCCTAAAATTGCTACAGCTCACATTAGATTATCTTCTATCACCATCAAAAGCCATTCAGTCAGAGGCATGACTGAACCAAAGCACTTGTATGTTCTGTGGTAGCCTGGACATCACTTTGACATTTACTGAAATATGGAAAGTAGCCGAAGAGTGGGCCAGAAATGGCTCTCACATACTGGCATATACTGGCTGGCCAGTAAGACAAAAACCAATTATATTGGAACACACCTTTCTTGAGTGGTTTTCTTAACCAACTACCTGTATATGGGTCTGGGAGCTCTCAAACCCACCCACTAACCCACCAGCTAGAGCATCCTCTGGGTATTTCCAAGAGTGCACATGTACCCAGCCTCCACCCCCATGCTCTGTTGGAGTAACAGATTTCCTCCATTTCATGACTACTTGGCTCAACACCTTAAAGCCTGCCCAGCCCAGGAGAATGGAGAGGGATCTGACATTAAACAAGGTATTCAAACTTTTAGAACCAAAGTTGACTGACTTGGGGCTCATATAGAGTAGGGTTGGGGACATCGAAAGGGGCTCAAGAGGACTGGAGATTATTTCAGTGAGAGAGCACTTGCCCAGGATGCACGGGGCCCTGAGCTTCAACTGTCAAAAAGAAAGGTGAGAGAAATGAACCAGAGGCTCATGGCGGACTCAGTCTGCAGAGTGTGTCTGCCTTTGCAAGCATGAGGACTTGAGTTCACATCCCCAGGACCTGTGTTAAAAATGCCAGGTATAGTGATGCACTCTTGTAACCTCACAACTGGAAAGTCAGAGAGACAGGCAGATCCCTGGGGCTTACTGGCCAGACACACATCCGGGCCACTGAGAGAAGCTACTCAAAAAACAAAGTGCACGGGTCCTGATGATGATGAACACAAAAGTACATGGGTCCTGGTGATGATGATGATGGACACAAAAGTGCATGGGTCCTGATGATGATAGACACAAAAGTGCACGAGTCCTGATGAACAACACCCAAAGTTGTTGTAATCTGATTTCCATACATATGCCCATATATATATATCTATATCTATACACACACACACACACACACACACACAGAGATAGAGAGAGAGAACACAGAACACTACTATCAAACTCTAAGCTGGAATCAGTTATATATATACTCAATTTGATGAAGGCAGTTGAGTTAAAGAAGGGCCAGCTCCCTCCTCATCATAGGTCCCTGGGGCCCAATGTAGGAATTCTTAGGGCTCAGTGCAGCTTAAAATCCGCTGACCCAGACTGTCTACCAGAGCCAACATGAAGAATGCAGTTTGTGCAGAGACAAACCAATGTTGCCCAGGCTTTGTTCCAATGTTAAAATGGGAGAGCAGCAGCAAGCCATTAGACAGACAGGCCTGGGCGGGCCTCCATCAGACAAGGAGCCAAGTGCTACCTGCTTCAGCCACGGCATCTGGCTGATGTTGCCTCTCCTTAATCTGAGGAGCCATCTAACTAAGCTTAGGTTCTTCCTTCCCCCTAATCTCCCTTTGCTAGTGCCTTCTGTGTTTTCTCATCCACATTTCCTTCCCACCATTAGTTTGAGAGGCTTCCTGGATGAGGAAACTTTTTTTATGTACTGTGGCTCCTAGTGCAGAATTTGTGATCAGTGAGTAGCTATAGAATAATGGTATTAGTAGAGACAGAATGGTGTGTGGCCTTTACCACCCACTACAGAGTTTGGATGACATAATTACAGAATGGGAAGGTGTTAAGACAGAGGCCTTGAATTTGATCTTGTAACTGCTTCTGGTGTGGTACTGAGGTAGAATGCTCTTCTGAATGCTAAGCAACACTCAACCCTGAGCCACATGCTAGGTCCTGATGTCACTTTCACATTATAAAACGGAAGTATTTAGCAAAGCAGTGGCTAACATTTCCTCTGGTGTGTAACTAAGTCTCAGTCATGCTGGACTGCCTTAGTAAGGACAGACACCATGGGACTGATGGGGTGGCTATGCAGGTAAAGGATTAATACGGACACCATGGGACTGATGGGGTGGCTATGCAGGTAAAGGAGCTTTGCAGCTAATTAACTATTTGAGTTTGCCCTTGAGCCTCTGGCTGTGGAAGGGAAAAAACTAATTTCAGTGAGTGCCATGGTATGTGGGTGCACCCTGTCCCACAGAAGATAAACAAATGTCTTTAACATATAAAAAAAAGTCATAGTCTGGGTGGCTTGAAGGATAAACATTCATTTCTCTAGGATCTGAGTTCTGGAGAGCCCAAGGAGAAGGTGTGGACTCCAAGAAGGGAACTGAGAGCCTTGTTCCTGGGTTTTGAGAGATAGAAAGAAAAGTACAAGGAATTCTCTCAGGTTACCCTTTAAAAAAAAGATCCATTTTTATTATTTTAAAGTGTGTGTGTGTGTGTGTGTGTGTGTGTGTGTGTGTGTGTGTGTGTGTGTGTGTGCAGTACCTGTACAGTTCAGGTCGGAGAGGTCAGATCTCCCTGGAGCTGGAACTATAGGCAGCTGTAGCTGCCTTATGTGGGTTATGGGAACTGAACTTGAGTCTTCTGTAAGAGCCATCTCTCCAGCTCTTGGGTCTCTTCTCATAACAGACTGTCCTGTGTTATAAGGGCTCCATTTCTATGATTTAATTCACATCCTGATACTGTCACACTTGCTAATGATCAGCATGTAACTGGGGGACCCAGACTTAATCTATTAGATTCATCATACCCATCAAATATCTGAGGTTTGTATAATTCTCAGTTACTTGTTTCAAATGTTTACTCTGATCACTGGAGTTAAGGAAGCCCGTGGATCTGTCAAACTACAACTTCTTAGGAGAGATATAGGTACTGTTTTCACAAATAATAATAATAATAATAATAATAATAATAATAATAGGTCTGGCTGCATTCCTGAAAGTTAACAGCATATTTGGGTCAACTGGGTTTTACCTGTTCTTAGGGGTAATGAGATTGACTGGGAGGGGGGGCTTTTGATAAATGAAGTCTCTGGCCAATTGGTAATACCTGGCCATGGGATATGGCAAGCAAGAACTCCTCCATCTTCCAACATATACCAGGAGGCCATGTGGGCACAAGAATCTTCTCTGCTTCTTTTCCAACATGGCCCATCTCCAAGGCAATTTATAGGCTCCCTGAGGCTGCCAAGAAGCAGCATTTAGATAAATAAATCATAGCCTATTCTGAGTTTTCTTAGATTGCATTGAAATCATTTCTAAAGAATGACAGCACAAAATTGAACCTCCCTTCCCCCTAAGGACCCTACACAGCCCTGGCTGTGATCTCTTCTGGTAACTGTGATGAACTGTGGCTTCATGCATCCCTCCCAGCTAAGCTACTCCTTCATAGCCAGGCCTAGAATTAGGCACAAAGTTTAATAAACAACAGTTGAGGAAGTTGATAGAATACAATAGAATTCTGTAAATATGGAGACAGGATTGCCCCAGGTTTGAACTGTAGCAAGAGACAGCTTTCTACAAGAAACACAGTACCTCAGCCTTCACCCCAGAGAACAGCAGATGCCTCACCATGAGATGTGGCCCAGCAAATCAGTAGAAGTTGTGAATGAACTCTGACCTTTAAACTTAGGAACCTGTTCCATGTTCTATGTGCAGTTCTGTGCTCTGGGGTTAGAATGTCAGAGTTCAAGTCTGGTTTCTGGAACTTTAATCTGTTTACTTTAGGGAACATTTCTTGAGTTTTCTGAGCCCCAGTTTCTTCATGAATGCAATGGGGCTAGAATACATAGTCAGTGACCATCACAGGGTAAATTAGTACCTTCCAAAGGTAACAGTTTGATGGACTGTATATCACAAAAAGATTTTTCAACACCCGCAATTGAAACCAGACCTCTCACAGACCAGGCGCCTTTCTGTGTCAAGTGATTCAGCAGCAAAAGAGAAATATGTGAAGCAGCATAAAGAGCTTTTAAAAACTTTTCCCCGTCATGGACTTCAGATAACCTTTCCCATAATAACTATAAAACCATTACATACATATTAAAATACATGAACAAGAAAATAATCCACTAGTTCATATACCTCTTGAAATTTATGGCACAGTCTAGGACTCTTGAAACTCTTTCTAAAGAAGTGAAAATTAGTAATGTAAATGGGATCTTGCGAGGAGTATTTACCTATTAAGGAAACAAACTTTGAAAGACCTCGGGTCCATGGGGAATGACACCTTCATAGCAGTTGGCCTTCCAGACACAAGGAAATCATAGAAATAGCTCCAGGAGGCCAGGTTTTGTTATTCTAGACAGAACACAGGCTTCCATCATAAGGTAACCTTTTATATCAAAAGATAACCCATAATTAAGGGTCCAATTAAATAAGGCCGGCCTTACCCCTCATAAGAAAGTTTTATTACATGGAGATAAGTATTAATATACCCAAAGGGCCATGTTAGAAAAGGCTAGCCAAACTCTCCCCTCTGGGATTTCTCTTTTATGGAACTACTTCCTCCCCACTTTAAGGTCAGAGTTCAACACATCCAGCTGAAGTTACTAAAGGGCATTAGTTTTGCTTGTTAAGGACAACTGACAGAGGAGATGCTGAGGGGAGTGTGCTCTTCGATTCAGGCTATCTGCCTGGCAACTGTGAATAGAGGTGGACTTAGACTAATGGCCTTCAAAGGACGGAGGGTAAGAGCACTTGCTGCGCATGCGTGAGGATGCACGTTCGAACCCTAGAGACCATGTATAAAAGTTGGAGTGTGGGTCTAGTGTCTGCAATTTCAGTCTTTTAGGAACAGGAGCCAAGAGGTTGTCTGGGGATTGCTGGCTTTCAGACTAACTCCAGGTTGAGTGAAAGACCCTTTCTCAAGAGTAGTAGAGCGGGCCAAGTGACATCCTCCCTGGCTTCTGGACACCTGTCAATCACATCCACACATGCACCTGCACCATACACCACACACACACATGCACGCGCGCGTGCACACACACACACACACACACACACACACACACACACACACACACACACACACGCTTTAAAATAAACAGAACAACCTTGTTTTTCTCCACACAGGCCCCCACCTTTTTGAGGTGTTGGGGACGGTGTCCAGGGTCTTTCTTAGGCATGTTAGGCAATGTCCTACCATAGAAATATACCCTCATCCAGTTTCATTCTCTTGCACAGAGATTTCTACAGTGTTCTGTGGGATGGAACAGGATTTTGGCTCTTTTAGGCTACAGCTAAATATGCTTTGCTGTGAATTTTCTTGTTGCAGTCAAGGTGGTAACACATCTTCAAGAGAGATGCCAGGCGACCACGTCCTAAACTTACTCTGGCTCTTGGGAGCTTTCCTGGGGGAGGCGTCTGATTGAAGCAGGATTTCCAGAGCACACTTTTGAAGGCACAACCCCAGTAAGAAGTGTGAATCAGCTGAAGTCTCTTTTCAACAGCACGTGGTGCTCCCAAAGACAGACTCTGAACTTCTGGATGGTCTTGAACAATCTGGCTCCTGTTATTTCCCAAGTCTCAGCTTCATCCTTCATCACACCCTCCCATACCCACAGGCCCATTTGAGGGAACTACTAGTGGATTTTTCTGGAAAAGTTTCCTTGGGCCTCTGAGTTGTATTTCCTTTGCTCCGACCTTAATCCTGCCACGGCATCCACTGACCTGTCTGTCCCACTGATGTCGGGACAGTGTTTTGCATCCTGTTATGCTATGTGTCCAGCACCTACCGCACAGGTGGCCACCAATATATTTGTGGAATTTTTGAAACAGTAATCTTGCTAGACCATTGGCTAAGACTTCAGGAATGCAGCACTCCATTAAGGATGTATACATATTTGCATATTTGCATATGAGCAGCACTGTTCCTATTGTTTATAGCAACCAAAGTCCTGTTTTAGGATACAGAGATGAAGTTAGTTTTACTGACCCATTGAGAAGCAGAGTGGTCTATGAACTGAACATGAAGTTGTCTTTCCTGTCACTGGGTCATTGGTCACTATCAGAGGAACATGGGCACATGACAGAATTGACTAAATGAAAGAGAATATGATTCAGTTCTTGGAAATGCCAGCTGGGTCTCAAGGCCAAGGCTACAGGACAACCTCATGCAGGTACATTACACGCTTTTCTTGATGGTATGTATAGAGCTATCAGCAAAGTTGGAGAATGCAACTGTAGTCATCCCACATCAGGATGGAGGCCATAAGACAACCTTGAGTGTTAACCTCAGAAATGATGCCATTTGCTTCAAGACAGGATCTCTCATTGGTCTGGAGCTTACCAGTTAAAATCTAGACTGGTCAGCCAGCCAGGATGAAGGATCCTCCCATCTCCCAGCATTTGTGTGGGTACTGGATCAAATTTAGATCCTGATGTTTGCTAGGCAAGTATTTTACTGACTGTACCATCCTTCTAAGGCTCCAAACCATCACATCTGCTCAACTTCTTTATTCTTTCTCTGGCATCTCAGATTTCTTCTTTTTCCCCCTCCTTGAAACATGGTTTTTCTATGTAGCCCTGGCTGTCCTGGAACTCATTATATAGACCAGACTGATCTCAACATCAGAGATCTGCCTGCCTCTGCCTCCTGAGTACTGGGATTAAAAGACTGCACCACCATGCCTGGCACGGTTCAGATGACTTTTTATTTTTCCACTCCATCAAACATTACTGGTGAGTCTGTATCCCTTAAGATTTGCTCTATAACATGTACAAATAAGCCACAATATTAGCTACACTATCAAAATCCACTAATGAAAGAGAATTTGAAATCACTGCCAGTGGAAGTTGGCTTTCCCTAAGAGTTCCAGGGAGACAGTTTGGCAGTCTTGTAGGTGCCACGGACAAAAGCCACGGCTGTGGATGAGGTCACTACAGTATAAGATCATCATATTTCATGGTGACTGACCTATGCTCTTCTATTCCCCAGTCCTGCTCACTTACTGGTACTTCTAACCCCTCCCCACAACTGTGATGGTGTTTCTGAACTCAAGTATGCATAGAGGCATAGAGCACTGCCCAGGTTGATGTTTTCAGAGACTTTGTGTTTAACTGCCATTCCCACAACTTTGAAGAGATGAATAATTAAGTGTGTGTGAGAGAGAGAAATTTTTATGAACAGTCAATTCTTTTGAATGTGACTGACGTCATACACTAAAATCAGGCTGAACTTGCTGGAACCATGTAAGTATAGCTGTACTTGCCACTGGGGGGATCCTGGGGCTAGTCACAATACACTTCTCTAGATGCTGGTCCCCCAAAGAGAGGGATGCAAATTTCCATGACTTTCAG